>OZ002744.1:53424627-53495289 GCA_963924295.1 Dioctria rufipes | reverse complement strand
TTTTTGTACAAAAAGTTGGTTAACATAATTTTCTTTTATAAAAACTGTAAACTGTGAACTCTCCTCTTTAATTTGACCTATTATACGTGCTGTTAAACATTTATTAGCTCATAACCTATTCAGGTCATGCCGAGATTTGTTACGTACTTTATATACACGTAATATGCCCGGCCGACGATGGAGAAGGGCTGGGTCGGACTCCTGCTAAGACTAGCACCTTTTTTTCCTTTTATGCACTTTTTTTTTGTTTGGGCGCCGGTGGTTTCTTTTCTTCTTTAAAATAAAATTATTCACACGTTATAAAAATTACTTAGAGAATAAAAAAAAACTTCAACTGACACGGACTAAGAGAATTGTTGAAACGAGCAAGCAAGACATCGCGCGAATTAAATTAATTAACTAATCAATTATAGAAACCCACTTGTCTTTTAATGCTCAATTACGTACAAGCTGGAAATTAATTTTTATGGATTTAACAGTAAAATGAAAGGGTACTTATCTTTTTTTTGTTTCGTGTGTATGTTTGTCTTATTAATTAATAATTATTCTCTTCCGGTCCAGATTCCCTCTTAATATATTTTTGTTTTATCCCTCTGCCTTTATTTACGTGCCACTTTTATTTTAGTTACTGTCAGCCTTTTTGAATTCTTTTTTTCTTTTAACTTCTGTTTTTGTTTTCTTTTTTTACTTTTTTGTTTCACTGTCCGAACATGACTAGTTTTCTGCTCGACCTCTAACCCGCTTGCTGATCAACTCCTATATGACTCCCTGGCCGCTTGACTCCATCTCTCTCTAGGGGCCGCCCGCTTCACCTACCAAAACTCTTATACAAAATCCCCCTATTTCTAGCAGTTTACACCGGACTATTAACTTTGACTTGGAAGTTTTAGAATTTCAATAAGAAATATTCTAAATACGTAAATGAAGGTGTTTCTTTGCGATTTTTCTGCTAGACTGTCATTATTTTCGTCTGTACCTGTTATTTATATTTTGTTATTGCTTTGGGTTACAGACTACCCACTTACATTTTATTTTAAGTCGGGTGATTGGAGTTCGCGCAGAAAACTCGTCGCTTTTATATTAGTGATATGATCTGTGGCGGCTTCTTTGAGGCGCATCAGAAGGGAGACTGGACCTAGAAAGTTTCTTTTGAATATAATACGATAAATCTACAGAAAAGATAAACACCATTCTTTATCTTTTGGGGGCTCTCAACGAATGCTTCGGGCAGTGCTTTGCCTGCTTCTCAACATCCTTACAAAGGTGAATGAGTTTAAATTCATAATAGTGAAATTATTCTTAATATTCTATTTGAAGCCCTTAACCTCAATCCTACTTAATACTATTTTCAGAGGTGCCCAATTCAATGTATAAATAATTTATAAAATCTAGCAGTTTTAAGAGAGTCTATTAGATTCCTTGTCGGACATAAAACCGTGGGCACCGCTCAACCGCTATGCGCGTCGATCGCATCGGTGAACGCAAAATTATTTCGATCCGTATTTTCGACTATGTATTGCAGGTATACCACTAGAGGACGTTGTAGATCCATTTTACCAATCCAATATGGCATCTATAAGTTTATGGAGAGTACGCAATGATAGTAAGACATGTTATCTGAAAATATGAAATCTCTGCAGAATTATCGAATACTCATACTGGGAGAGAAAGAAGCAAGAACAATATGTATACATTCACATAAATTTCGTTACATAAACAATATTTGGTTTTAAACCTCCTCCCAATTTCAAGTCAACACATCCCCAACTATTTAACACATAACAGATTACAGGATATTTTTATAAAATGAAGTGCTCTCAGTCACCAAGGGAATAGACTATTTTTAGTTTAGACCATCATAGCTTTTTAGGAAAAAGGAGTACGGAGCTGGTCGAGCAGTCGTTGGAAAGGTTATGAAATTCTGCATACAATAAGCTCTGTATGTGGCCATACAGTCTGTATTTTTTCAAATGCAAGGTATTTTGTGAAAGACTACCGAATTATCTTAATCACCCTGTTACTCCGAAACGGTTGAGATGCCGATCCCCCCTTACCAGACAATGTTTTGTTTGAGTAGGTTACTATCACCTCCTGTCCTATGGACCACCATGGACGACACACCCTGTGTGAATTGTACTATATGTATACAGTTTTTTTGAAGAATGTTCATGTTTCCGCCTCTGTAACTCATTACACATCACACTCACATGGAAAGTCTTTTTACAAAATATGTAGGGAATTTAGTCTTCTTCATATTTATATTTCTACATTTTTGTCATAGGATCAACGGTTGAGGAATAATTTTTAAAAATCCAATTTTTGGTACCTTTAATCCAAGATAGCGGATCGTGCAGAGCTACCCTAAAGGTATAAACTTGGGTTTTTCATCGGGGCCTGGAACTGAATAACATATAAAAGATCACAGCTTTTGTAGGGCGAAAACCCCTACTGACAGGACTATTCCGCATCAAAACCAAAACATCAATTGAACGTGTTGCTTCTGATTTGATCTGTAATCCTAATGTTTGTTGGGTTATTTCTATGAGTTACAGACGTATAAAGAAATTTATTATTCTCTTTGAGTTCGCAATAATCAAACGGTATAGTTCTAGTATTTATATTAAAAAATGTATGTTAATTTTATTAGTGTTGAGAGCGCTTTCTAAGATGTAATGATTTTTGTTGTTTTGAGAAAACTGTAATAACCTACATTACATATAAATGATTTTGCGAATGGGCGAGTACTTAAATCTAAAATTCCGCAGAACGAAGTAAGTCCGTTTCGTAATTTCCATAAAGCCGAAAAAATTTTATTAAATTTTTAGGGAAGATTTCCTTCACAAACTGTTATCAATATTTTATGGGAATAACGGCATCAATGCTTTTTTTTTTAAGATTTAGTATTCTAGTACGTTCCTAGTTCCAGGGGTTACATAATCGGACACTCTTGGACTGTACAATATGCGACACACGAAAACACACACACACGAACTCATACACGCACACAGTCGCGGTTAAGTGCTAATAACTCCGTCACACGCAGAACATAAGTGGATTAGGTTAAATTAAAAAGGAGACTGGTATTTCGAAATATTGTAAAAAATGTTTGTTAGTGGATGTATTTACAAAAAAAAAAAAACGAAATTTTGAATTTGAAGCATAATAACTCTAGAGTGGGGAGTGGTACGGTGGTGGTTGAGCAGTCGTTGGAAAGGCCATGAAGTTCTGCATACAAGGCCGTGTTAAAATAGACCACATATTGTTTACTTTTGTATTTATAGCATGTTCAACTTTAACCCGACTGGATCCCCCCCTCTGCCATGCCACGAGAGGAATCATTTGGCAACATATAGTCATATTATATATATATATATATATATATATATGTAGTTACCCTATGTTTAGGATATAAAAATCAATCTCCAACCCTTTCCTTCAGTTTTCCTCAGAAGTAATCGTTTGATGTAGGGCACAACGAAAAGTTAATTTATCTCTTAATAAGAAAGTATTCAAGTTAAGTAAGAATGAAAGGAACCTGTTTGCATACGACCTCCTTTCAAATTCTCTCGTGATGTGATAATGAAATTTAATGTGCGAAGGAATAATGGAAAGCTGAAATTATAAAAGCCAGCGAACTCATTTCTAAGTGCTGGTTGATACAGGCTTAAGAATGAACTCATTCGCGAACAATTAATAATTTTATAATTTGCTGCCCTTCTTTTACAACATACAAAAGTAGGGAGAGAAACTAAGCATGGTCGTTCAATTATCCAGATACATTTAAAAGAGACCCGCTCTTGTTCTTAATAAGAAGAAATATATTGGCATTGGTGATAATAAACAATGTTAAGAAGCTCCTCAACTTTGTAGTGAGATTGGGTACAAGTTAATGAAAATTTAACAAAAAGTTGAAATTTAATATAATAGGAAATATGACATTCATGTAGGAAAAACTCGTAGCATTTTAGTTGCTCATTCTAATTAGAAATGAACTTAATATCAATTCCAATTGCAGATAATATACAAGGGGTCTCAAAAGAAAGTTTATATTTGATTTATCAATTTAAAAGAAAGGTTGACGTCTGTCGATAAAATCTTTATTAATTATTAAAATACACAGCTTAGGAATTTACTTCTTAAAAATACCGTCATCTAAATGTAAACCATTACGCTGACGGCACTCATTTAAACGAACAGCGAAATTTCCCATGACGGCTCGGCATGTAGACTCCGTGACGGCTCCCATTTCATGACGGATGTTTTCACTCAACTGCGCCACAGTAGTCGGATTATTGACGTAAACTTTTGATTTGAGATATCCCCATAAAAAAAAGTCCATAGGGCTCAAATCAGGACTGCGTGGGGGCCAATTTATGTCTCTCCTGGAGATCAATTTGCTGGGGAAAATTTCACGAACTCGTGGCAGAGACGTGTTGGACGTATGTGACGTGGCTCCGTCCTGCTGAAACCATGTTCTTCGTGATAACCAGGAAAGTTTTGCAGTTGAGGTACCAAGAAGTCGTCTAACATCTTCATATAACGTTCTGAATTGACTGTAACTGTGCGTCGATTTCGTCTTCAAAAAAGTACGGGCCGATTATTCCTCTCGCCGACATCGCAGCCCAGACAGTTACTTTAGGGGAATGTAGGGGTTTCTGGTGTTTGCGTTTCGGATTAGTTGCACTCCAGTAACGGCAATTCTGCTTGTTCACATGCCCGTTAAGGTGAAAATGAGCCTCATCGGAAAACAAGATATTGTTAAATGTTGACAGGCGCTCAGTAACTTGGTTAACGAATTGAAGCCTATGACTGCTATCCTGGGGCTTTAATTCTTGCACCAATTGGATTTTGTTGGGGTGCAGTTTTAGTTCATTGCGTAAAATACGGTGTAATGATGATCTATGCAAATTTAAAGCACTTCCGCGTTTGCGAATGGAAAGGTTCGGATCGTCACGAACAGACTGATTTAAGCTAACCACGCACTCGTCTGTTCTTGGTGACCATGGTCGTCCAGATTTCGGTTTTTCCAGTATTGAACCAGTCTCCTCAAACCCATTGAGCCATTTTCGAGTGAGGGGAACACTTGGCGCATCATTCAAGTTATGCAAACCAAGATGGCTGCAAAATTTTCTCCTTGCTTTAGTCGTCGAATCACCGCGCGGTCCGCTCCCGTAAAACGCTCCATACTGACTAAATTCATAGAAACCAGGCAATCGATTGACGTACCTCCCGCGCGCAGCAGATGTGTTGCGTTTACACAGTATGCTAATCGATTATAAACTTTCTTTTGAGACACCTTGTATAATATTTACCAAAAGCAAAATGATACAAAATTATTGAACTACAAAATGTTCTGCAAACTCTTACGTATGATATCGAGTTTGTCAAATTGTTTTAATATTTACTATTAAAAATTAGGCACCCCGTACGTAAAATTTTTTCGATATATTTTATGGCTTGTTGAGAATACGCTAACGTAGAGATATTGAACTTTGCACAGGTCATAAAAATTGCGTAAATTAAAAAAATGTGCTTTTTCTATAACTGACATATTCTGGATGGCCAATTCGCCAAAATCTATTAATAAAGGTAACGCTAAATAATACCTTAGTTATGTAGAGCGCATAAAGCTCATGCTACTTAGAGCTTCCAACATTTATTAGCTCGATAGTACAGGTAGCTTATGTCCTCGACAACAACACACAAGAGGCATAAGGAAGAATGGACCTTAATATCGATGTATAAATACAATTCACTATACTCGGTTTCATACGCAATGTGCTGTAGAATGTTCTTGTTTACTGGTAAAAAATCCTAGTGCTGCTATAGAGTTTTCAGCCGCATGTTCTACTTTATCTTCGAGCCTACGTAGATACCGAGATCAGATAGCTACGATTGTAACAAGAAAGAAATCTTCATGTCATGACCATGAAATCAGCTGATTCCACCAACTGAATTTCAATTGAATACGAAAGGCACTTAATTGTACTTATTGCATGAACACAACGTGAGCAACAAGCAAGAAATTTAGTTACATATATTACATGAAAAAAAAAAAACATTGTTGTCCAAAATTAACGTGTACCAGAAGGATAGATAACCCATCGATAAATTTACAAAAATCTTTCATATAATCGTTTCATACAAAAAATGTATTGTAATAAATACAGCACGTACGATTAACTTAGTTGGATAGTGGGCTTGAGTTTCAATTGGCATTTGTCGTAGCAAATAATTGATATGATAATTGAATAATGATCCAGTTTAGACGAGCCAGCAATTTAGCATGCTGCCTTTACGGGAAAAATCTTTAATTTGCTTCTTGTTACAACCGTTGTTTTTGTCGAGGTACTTAACAAGGGATAACAGCTTCAGAGTAGTTGTGTGAAAAAAACCTTGGAATGTTAAATCATTAAAACTTTCCTTTTTTTTTAGTATGTAGGCCCCGACCCTCTCCGATTTCGATGAACCTTTCAGAATTAGTTAAGTATTTAAAAATATTGAACTCGTATTCTTTTGTGATTCAAATTTCAATGCTTTCACCGTAGACTTGTTTTTTAATTTGCAGATTACTTGGGATCAGGTTATGAATGATATATGAACACAAAACGAAAAAAGAAGAAACGCAATTTTATTAACTTTGGATTTTTTAACCCCCCAAAAATATATTACTTTTGAAATGCTCAAACATTAATACATATTATATAAAAAAATTACGGATATTCAGCTACACACGCTTAAACAAATCGTACGATTTGGTATGCACAAGCCAAGTTGTAGACAAAATGGAATGTTGACTTTTACCTGCACCACGCAATGGTTATTATCCAGACTTTAGTTCAATTCTACAGCAAAGTCATCAGATTCCCTTGTACGCAACAGTTGTGACCAATTTCATTTATGTCAGACTTTATTCTCAATTTAAGCTGGGACTTTCGCTACACACACTCATCCAAATCGTACAACTTGGCTTGTGCATGACATTCCAATAGAATTTTTTATTAGAGCAACATTGATTGGACACCCATGCATAAAATTAAAAGTTATTTGAATTTTGCATGTCCCGTCTATCCGCCCGTCTGTCAGTCTTCACGATAACTCGAGCACGCGTGTACTTAGAAAGCTGAAATTTTGCACAAGGGCTTTTTTAAAAAAAAAGTAATATAAGTTCAAAAATGGGACAAATCTGGTAGCTGCTTCGCCCTAGAACGCGTCAAGGTAAAGCGTTGAAATGTTGTACATAGTGTTTTCATAAAAATAGTAAATAAAATTTCAAATATAGACTAAATTGGGCAACCCCTTCTTGATGTTGTCATATACAAATTTTAGATTTTTACGTATCCTGTGAAAACGATAAATCCCTTACGGTTTTAATGAACTGAAGAGTTCTTCAGAATATGAAATTAAATTGGTTATAATCATTTTTGCTATTTTTTTATTATTTTTAGGTACTTAATGAAATATATGTTAAAAAATATTGTAGTCATAGTTCTGTTTTATTTTTTCATAATTTTTACAATTCTCTTTTTATTACAAAAGGAGTATTCTCTAACACTAAAACTGAAATAGTTTGTTAATAAAGGTTATTTATTGTAAAAATTTTTAACCTATTGACCTCTACAAAACTAGCCCAAAAATGAGTAATTCTTTTAACAAAAGATAACTTGTAACGCACCGAAACGGTAATATTTCGATAATTTATATATAAGGGAGTGCCGATAGGGTTGGGGATCTGGACTTTGACATGTGACTTTTGTTCATAACTTCCATTTAAGGAAGAATTTGGTGAATTAAAGCACATCTTTGGAAAAGTTTGGGAAAAAGGAACAATTTTGCAGAACATTGCAGATTGATTGGGTGAAAAGTGAAAAAAATATAGGTATTAAAAAAAAAAGTGAAATGCGGTCAAAGTTGGTCAGTGCTGTCTAGGTTGGCCAGTCGACGGAAAATATCCTGAAATGAATGAAAATGACCTGGAAAAATTAATGGAGTGAAATTAAAAGTCGAATTTCTTGCATTTTTCTGTTTTTTAGCAAAATTTTAATGGGACATTATTCGAAATCGTATTTCTGGCAAATTTCGTTATTCTGACGCACCTCTCTTTTTCATTGTACCCAGAGCTCTTTTTCTGTGCTTTTTAGGCGGGCATCTTCCTTTAGCTGATGTTTTATTGGCGGATTTCGTTGGGATTAGAGCTGGACGCTTTCAGGGTATTTTCCAAGCACACAATCACAGTGGGCCAACAAAGTGGCAAACCTTCAAGAGCGCCATTGCCGCACCACGTGACAACACAACCAAACATGTAACATGAATGAATTTTCCTCTTGATTTATTTTCAAGCATGAGTCACACAACACATTCAAAATACTTACCTTTATAATTGCAAGTTTTCTCCTCCCTTTCTGGCCCTATTTACTGCTGCTAAAAAAACACTTTTTTTTTAATTTCAAACCACTGAGTGTACAGCACCACAGCACGGCACAAATCTGCAATGCTACACGGTTGGAAATTTTCGTAGAAATTTAAGAAAAAGTAATATATATAAATCCTTACTAACTGAATTAATAAGATAGCTTATTATAAGCTTTTATAATGCGATAGAATGGGAAAGATAGGAGCTTTGTATGCAAATAATAAAACTTGTATAAACGAGATAAGAGCTTTTCATAAATATTTTTAATATGATTTCATTATTAAATTCATCGGTTTCATATTAAGCATGTTAATTATTTCCTAGTATACAATCTATACGTATTTAATATTACCTTCATTTATATGTGCAGCTTATATATAAAAAGGATATGTCGTTAGTATCAATTTAATTTATACAAATTTGTTGTACAATTTATAGAAAATTCGCAATACCTGTAAGTTATCGCTACAATCAATAGCTGAGGTTCCAAATTAAAATGCACTGTTTTTCATTAATTCAAAATTTTATTTGGCGTAATAAAATATAATTCAAACAAGCTAACATTTTCAAGGAATTTTATCCTAGTCTTAAGTTATACATAGTACAGTCTAAGATTACATAATTGACATATTAATTTTTTTCTTCTATCATACATATATATATGTATATTACATATATACATAATTTTCTCAGTTTCCAAATTACATTTCTAAATGAAATTAACACCATTCGTTTCTACATACATTTTATCTGTTCTACGTGAAATGGCAGTGTTATATGCTTTTATGTTATTTTTATAAGCGCCGAGTTTAAATAGCTAAAAAGTAGTGAAAAAGTAATTAATTATAAGCATCGTATAAGTTGGAACTATTCTCATACAAGCAAAATTCACAGAAATTCCCGGATATAAAACCATGTCGACCACTTCACTTCAGGAGTAACAACATTAAACTAAACAAAATCGTAAAATACTTGCCAAGCCTGGAAATTCCGACTAAAAATTAGCCGTTATTACCTAATTTTTAATATGCTTATAATATTGATTCTATACTATGATAAATTGAATTCACAGAAAAATCACTGTTGCTTTACTTTTTTATATTTTATACTCGATAATTGCTTACAGACTGAACATGGGTCTGATAGAACTTACCTACCTTATTTCACATCGTTGCACTTAATCGACACAACTCTTCGCCCTGGCACAAAACAGTGACTGAGTCAAGCAAAGTATACTGTGGCAACTGAACGAAACGAGCCGGACAAAGTAAATAATTTTCAATATTGAACGAAGGTTTGGGTCTATGGAACCTATGTACGGTAAGTAAAGATTAAATTATACCTAGTGACAATTATGGATGAAAAATGAAAACTCAAGACTAATAAGGTAAATGCTCAACGTGATAAGTTCAACATGGTAAGTTCAGTTATATTTAATATAACAAATTTAGTATGGCTAGTACGATAAATTCAAGATATTTAATACTGGAATTCAATATAAATACTTAATATTATAAATTTTCAGCCGTCTACTTTTATATCCCTAATTTTCTGTTATAATTAATTAGCCATAGTCAAAGTCTCTGGTGGCTGCCTTCTCTCCGTCTAAGTTTGCAAATTTTCATTCTTTCTTTTAATTTTCCTTAATTGAATCTAGTTCTAAACTTTCTCCTGTTATTGTCTTTTTCCACTATTAATATTTAATTTTTTTTTTCGACTCGATTATTAATAATTCTGTAACTCGTGATGGCTTATATATATATATTTATTTTATAATTAATAGTTCGTAATGATTCTGTAGGTATGTGAGTTCGTTTGTTGCACATCTGTATATAATGTCCTCGATAAGTATAGGGTTTAATCCAGGATGATTAATATTATGAACATCAGTTTTATCAATTAATATTATGACTTATATATTTATTTATCTTTATAAATTTTCGGGCACCGTAATTGTTTAGTCCACGTGTGCTTATTTGTGATTTATCATTTTTTTTTTATTATTTATTTTATTTATTTGTTTGTAGTTGTGCGACTAGGCATTCTAATTTGGCTTTGTACGGCTTAGGCAGCTTAGGTTAGGTTACCATATTTGTATTTTAGATTTTATAATTTTAGTGCATAAATGTCTATTTCTGTTCTATTTTATTTTTGTTATTATTGTCACTTTTTACGCGATTGGAGAGGTCGGTACTATTTCAGTGGATCGGTATTATCACAAAGAAATCGTGTGGATTGGAGACTGGCGGGCAATGCCAGGAAATTGAAGACAAGGTAATTCTGTTCCTGCTCTAGGGGCTCCATGGCTATGCTTTCAAGATATCCAATTGTTCCAAATAGTTTATTAGTAATATTGATATTTAAACTTGGTTATTCCAAAGACAAAAACAAACTTCTCGTAACTAATTTTTAAGCCCATATGGCGGTTTTAGTTCACTATGCCTCAACTAGTTATTATTCGAGTAAGTGTGCTATGCACTATTCATATTTTGTATCCCTATTATACGTATGACTTATTCAAAAGTGGGATGGAAACTTCTTTTCTTCCAAAGGAGGTTAAAAAAAAAATACAATTAGAACTACCAGCAAAACTGCACACCATGGGCAAATGTTTTGAACAAGCAATGCTTAACTATTACTTGACTACTGTATTGAGGCTGATGCCACGACAAATATTTTCAAAATAAAATATGCTTTTTCGAAGACAATGATATTATGGCTTCAGACAAAATACCGTGTTGCGGTTGATCTCACGATGAATATTTTCTAATGGTGGTTTTTCGATCAAAAGGGGTATTGTGCGGTTTCAGACAAAATACAGTGTTGCGCCGAATTTTTTCTAAAGATTAATAACTGAAGAGTGCCCCTCTATTTCGAACCTTTATGTATGGTCACTCACTCGGTGGGATCCCAGAGTTTTCCAGGGGAGGTTGATCCTGAAGTTGAGCCCGGTGTGAATTTTTGTCTGAGGTTGTGAAATATAAATTCAAGCAGCATCAAAACTATAATAATTTAGTTTCACCACAACATGAATTGAAACCCAACCTCCGAATTTTAGACCATAGCACTACCTAATACATACATTTTATACTCTATATGATGAATTCAGAATGTATACTAAGTTGGTCATTTCGTTTGTATCGCATAGAAATAATGCTGTAAAGCAAAATGGATTTCACAGCCATGCATAATATTAAAAGATATTTTGATATTTGCCTATCCTTGAGTCTTCCGTTCGTCTGTCTGTCCATCAGTCTGTCTGCCCATCCGACATTCTGTCCGTCTGTTAGTCCGACAGTCTGTCTGTCCGGCAGTCTGTGCGTCCGGCAGTCTACCCGTCCGTTTTACGTATACTGTGAACACGATCAGACCTGGTCGATTTTTATTGTAGTGAAATATCCTTCAGAATATGTAATCCTATGAAATTAGCTATAATCATTTTTACTGTCCGCCGAACCATCCTTGAAATACTTATATAAGAAAAACCACTTCAAAAATCAAACTTGCGCATATTGGTGATCGTATGATATTACATACGGGCATTAGTATTGCGTATCTTAAGAATTGGTCTTACAAATTCTGTCTTTTTTATTTGTTCATTCTATATTGCATTGAACGTAATTATGTCCGGTGTGATTAGTTTTAGTAACTGATTAGTTCCTATTTCCTAATGTCCCAAGCATCGGTGAAAATTTGCGTAATCTTAAAATTTCACCGAAAGCTGCCCTAGGTGCTATTGGATGTTTCGTGAGGCTTACATGATCTTATTTTACTTTTTGCTCTTGCGTCAAATGTGATTTAGGCTTATTTTTGAGCTACATGTTACATATCCATTCAGTATGACAATACTGTATTGTAGCTGCCAACCAGAGAAATGACAAGTCTCTAGACAGACTAAAAGTGAAGCTGGGTTTGCTCTTCTCTACCGACTGTCAAAGTGGTTAGTCGCACATATAGTTGGTAGGTTCATTTAGACATATATTTAATATTAATTAATAAGTAGTAAGTAAGAATTACGAGCTTGTTTCATTTACTGAATTTACAACACTACTTTTTATGTATTATGACAATAATGTTAGATACCCAGAAAATATTTGGATGACAAATCATCTGGGCGATATGTGGATGATATTGCCAAAATATCTTCCACACGAAACTAAAGCAAATATTGTGAAATTATTTCGTTTATCTTGCGTAGACGAAAAGAAGATGAAATCACAAACAATTTTGTTTTCTGATTTTAAATGTGGAAGCAAGAAGACAATAATTTCGCTTATTTGTTATCTCTATGATACACAAATTTATCATTTGGAAGAACGCGTCATTAGACTCCATGACAGTAATTAATTTGTGAGTTTTCTAGTGATTTTATTTCCACCAATCCATATTAAAAAAAATTTAATTAAGTAAATATATACCTACTTTCAACAAATATCTTCTTTATTCCCTTACTTCAAATTTCATTTCGACGATTCTTGAACGATTTGCTTAGACTTTAAGAAAGCGAAACATCTTGAAGAAACGAATACGTTTCTTATACATGATATGAAAATAACTCGCCAGGAAGAGATGTTAACAAATTATTTTGATGTATCGCGTGGAAGATACGCATTCATTTCTTCAAGATGTTTTGCCTTCGGGATAACAGTTTCTTCCGTTGGAAGTTAAGAATGCAATACGAATATGATTATCATCCACAAGATATTTTATCGTCCAGGTAATAAGAAAGTGAATCTTCTGCGTTTTGCCATGTTTGCTGGGTAGATATCCATTTATTTAATGCCCTCGAAAACACTACCAAAGCCATGAGACAGAAATCTATATGTATGCGTTGTGAGTCCGTTTTCTAAAATGTTCTATATTGATACTTATGCAAAGGTTCCAAACATTGACTTTATATATGCTATAGAGCCTAAACTACTATACATTTAGGAAAATGGTCTTCTAGTAATTTAATGCTTGGTTCCTTACCTTCCCAAAGGCTACACTTAATATATACCTTACTTAATAAAATAGATTTGATTACAAATAAACCTTACCAATACCTCTCAGCTGAGTGATAATTGCATGTGCGCATGTGTAGGCGGAGTTCGAATCTGTAGGCAGCTACATTCGATATCATCAGCCCACGGCATCCCATGACGGCACAGCGACATTTACAATCATTACTCAGCTGAGAGTTTTTGTTTGAGGAATCTTTGTCCTTTGGTTCAAATAAATTTTTTTAAATAATTTTGTTAGGAAGGGTATAAAAATTTTATTCGGTTCGAAAAAAAAGAAAACAAGCTAAGGATTATCACAACACCATTTTTATGTATGAATAGTAGATTAGGGCGGCGAAGCTATTCAAATCAAGCTTTTGTTAGTTTTCCATAAGAACAGTGCAAATATTTTAGAATGTTAGGACTCCATTGGGGCTGTCATGTGGTAGTGAAAAAGTCTATTTCATGGCCTACGAAGTATTTTCGAGGATACGTGCATACGTTTAATATCAAACTTTCTATTGTAGCTGTAGCTGTACCTTTTTTTCTTTCCGCCAACATTTCTCGTTATATTTTAACGCTTCATCAAGGCCATTGTTGTCAGGGAGGGGCGTGGATTTTCAATATATATGTATAACAATATATAACAACAGAAAGTTGTAAAACGTTTTTTAATCGAACTTAGTTCAACTAAAAAGGCTTTTTGTAACTTTCATTGGTTGCATACGTATACCCACGCAATTGTTCCACACAGATAAATACTGTCATGTATCATTTTAGAATTTGTTAATCGATTATGATAACAACTTTTCAATAAATCAGAACAAATCGAATTTTGGATGGCCCATGGAGAAAATACAGATTTCGCCGTTTTTTTTTTTTTATTCTTTAAAGCAGATTATTTGAAAAAGGACATAATTACTGCATGTTGGTCGAGTGCACAATTCGAATCAATCGGGTAACCTCCAGAGCCATTCGGTCTACCACTGCATCGACAGCACCGGCCGCCAATTATTTCGTTTCTGGCCGCACGGGAATGGGATTACCGAGGTCAAACCAAACTAAATCAGGGATGTAGGAGGAAATAAAAATCATATTTTATCGGATAAATTTACTTTAAAATAACATTCTTCTCACCCCAGCAAATCGAATGCTTGCCTAACCTACATCTGTGGAATTGCCAATGGGGTAAAAGGGATATGGCTTCAAGGACAATTCTGTGTAAGTACTTGCGTGATGTAGGTAGTTGTGGTAGCTCTCGTAAGGCAATATATGGTGTCTTGTGGCGTATCCTACAATGTGTGTACTTACATTTTCACTTATTTTTATAAGGAAGATATTTCCACCATTACTGTTTCCTTTCTCAGTAAGTGGGCGAGCACGAAACTGGTTAGGTTATGATTACAAGAAGTGAAAGAGTGGAACTTGGGGCCGGCTACAGGACTAAATAACATTAGAGGTGAAGGACGGAGTTGTGAAAATACAAGTTTCAATTTTTCAGCTTTATAAACAGAGGAGCAACTGTGATTTCGTCTTATAAGGGCGAAGTATTTTCTTTGATTTTCAGTTTATCTCAAGAATATTTGTCGTGTAAAAGACTGAAGTTTATTGAAAATAATTTCATCAATTTGCAAATTGCATTTAAGTAAAAAACAAATGATTGAATTTCTATGGTAGGCGATTAGAGATAACCATACTGATGAGACCTCTCTGATCGTTGGGTTGAAAGTTTCAATCACTTTTTTATACCACTTATTTGGTTACTTCTCGAAATTTTATGAAAGTTCTTCCCCATTTCATTTGCCCCAGGAAAGTTTTGGGGTTTCTCCACCGGCGTAGTGAAAGCAAAGGGGCGAGGACGAGAGAAGGAAAGTGATTTGAAAATAAAGGGAGAGGTGCTATAGCTGTAGTTCCGGTGCGAAGTAAACAATAGCATATGGGCGATATGCCACAGCCATAGAAGCTCAATGATGGAGGTCGTACAATTGCCAATATACAGGGTGTCCCGTAAGTCGACATCAAGCCGGAACCGGGTGATAGACCTAATCGTAACAGTTACCAGAAAAATATAAAAAAAAATCTAAGTCAAGCATTTGTCAAATTATAGGCATTTCTTTTGTTTTCGAGAAAATGTACACCTTGTGATGGTTTTTTAGCTCCTGTTGCTACAAATCTTTACTTTTTTTCAATTTTATTTTTCTATGTAATCCCAAATAGTGCTTATGTAACCTGTTGCTTTAAGTTCTAAGCCAACTACTCTAGCTTGGAAGAAAATGTCATATTTTACCGAACCAACAATATAAAAAAATACATGACTTAATTTTTTTTTTTATATTTTTCTGGTAACTGTTATGATTTGGTCTATCACCCGGTTCCGGCTTGACGTCGACTTACGGGACACCCTGTATATACTTTTTAACAAAAGCAAATGTGAATTATATGGCAGCAAGACTTCTCATTACAATTTCCAAATAAGTCATGAGTATGGTTATTTCTAACCCAGTTTAAAAAAATAAAAATAAAAAAAATTTTAATGTGAATAAAAATTGGTTAGGTACTAGGACCGAACTTATTTGGGTGAAATCTCGCTTAGCTTGTTACCTGTCTCGAACTGAACCAGTCTGGTGAGTGGTTGTAAGTTATTGTCCCTCAGTTATGCCAGTGAGATATTTGTTAGTTCCTTTCTAGATATGTTGTACTATGTAACTGCTTTAGCCGAAATCACCTCAATTGTTAGTTCGCTATAATTTGGTTCGATTACAAATTTTGTAGGCGCTTTTATTAGGAAAAAAGTTTCTCTGAAGCAGGTATAATCAGATGAGATCATAATTTTTAACCAATTTGTATTATCTAGCTATTAAGGAATATGGCATTTGATACCTTTGTAACTTCATGCTAATATTTCATTAATAATGCCATGATTTCTCACACTTTTGTTTATTGACTGAAATGTTTTTCGGTAGAGATTAAATTCCTTCAATCATCAAATCTCATGAGAGCATTGCCTCATTCTAGGAGCTTTTTGTTAAGTTTCAAAAATGAAATATTCTAAATTTTTGAAAAAAACGTATTAATTTTTTTTTTAATTTTTGTATTACTTGTAAGATATCGCTGGCCTGGTGTGTGTTGTATATGTTTTATATATGTAGCTTGGGTGTCAGGCGGGTCACCTAAGCCAAGGAGGAACAGTCCACACCGAGGAGCTTAATCGATAGTATGCCAACTCCAGATATAAAGCGACCTCCGACCTCACATGAACCTGCCACTGTATCACTGTTGACCCTCTACACCTCATAGCATTGTAGCATTTATATGGAGGAAATCAATTTGCAAGTGGGTGGTTACTCTTTATATGCCAAAGGATGCAAAGTAGAAGGAAACAAGCGGTATATCCAATAAAATCATAGGCGAATCTCTATGCGCTGACCAACAAAATTCTGCTGGAGATAAAGTGTTCTGGTACCTGTGCTTTACTTAACCAATGGAGCGAAAATGGAACATCTTTGATCTTCAGTCAAAAGAAGGAGGCAAAAGGAGATTGGCATCATTTCCCGTAAGTGAACGCCGGAGGAAAATACCGCCAGAGAAGAAATAATGCGAGAAAACGATGTTTTTCTTGAAAAGATTGAAAGTTGGGAAGAAAATGGAAATATCTGTTCATATAAGGAGATGGAATTGATGAAATGGGTAAAAAAAATCTCGTTTCGCTATCGGTATCGCTTTTATGCGGGAAATACCTTCCAATCAACTCTCGGAAAGAGTCATTGATGCTGATATAGGAGTGATGTCGACAAAAAGGAGACAAAGGTTGCAAGAAAAGCAGGACCCATTGATCTGATGCTCGACAATCCACTGCAATGTGATCCAGAAAACGATGGTCTTTACTGTTGAAAGTCTATTGTATATTATAGGACAGCAAGCAGCGGACTCTCTTTGCCAATACCCAGCAAATTGGAGGACTTTCCTAAATTCCCATATGCGAGCAATATGGCTCGGGAGGCCCTAAAATTCGTAAGCAATCGACACCTTCAAAAATAATTTTCTGTTGATTATGGGAAATCTGATAGTCATTCTGAAATAAAACCAGTAGGGCCAATATCGTGTTAAAATGCTTCGAGGTAATAGATCCGTCAAAGTATTCAACTGGATGTACCAGTATTCCCTGTATTAGTATAGGGGAAGCTCAAAATGACTCAAAAATGAGATCTTCTAAAACTGTGGGACAAGAAAAATAAGCTGTTAGATTGAAATATAAAGGATACTAGCATTCTACTAAGCTGCGATATAAGGAGTTCTAGTGTGCTAGTGCTAGTTCAAACTTCCAATATAGCAGCTTAACATAAAATAATTTTTCTCCCCTCTTAACGATAGGGAGCATTGATGTGACCTGAATTCAAGAACCTTGGATCAGTAATGGGGCAATACCGGGTATAACGAGCAATGCCATAGCAAATTTTTGATGTCTAGTCGCAGTTCAAACGGCTTTTGAGTTTTTCAGACAAACAGTAAGAGAACACAGTGAATCTCCTAGCGGGTATGCCTGGCACATGATAGCACCATCCTCCAGCGCCTACTCAACTTCTCGAAAAATACAAGTACGAAGGGATCCTACATTTACTGCAGGCCAATAAACTGACTGCTAGCAGATATAGGGAACTAACCACAAGTCGGACTTCAAGGAACTAGAGTGACATGTGGAGCCTTACTGCATTCATCACGCATTACTCCCACTTTAGCATATATTTGCAATGCAATCAACCTCCATATAATGACATCTGCAAGTACGAACGAGGAAAGGGAAAGGAAAATATCGGACAAAGAGTTAGGGAAACTAGTAAGGCTCATTAATTCTTTATGACCTGTTTTAGTGAACCCCTCTAAATTGGGCAATCAACTGCAGGTGGAGTCTCGATGAGGTGGCGTCACCTCTACCATCGATGATCTTATAATTAGTGTTGCTGAGCGTAGGTATGTCGCTAGCCACCACTCTAATATAACCTAACCAAAGGCATCGTTGAATTATTGTCGTCTTAATAGAAAAATGTTATTCAATTATACTACTCTATAATTCTTCGTCGAATAATATCTATCACTCTGTAAAATTTCTAATATTTACTATTTGAAGGCATAAGTAATCCCTAATCAGAGCTAATCATGGAGATGCACTGTTATCCTATAAATTAAAAAAATAGGTCGAAATTGAACTTGGTCATTTCCTTAATTTATAACAAAGAATTTAATATAATTACCGCTTAAAATTCCTGACCAAAAGAATGGTTATTTATTTCATTCGCAATTAAAAATGTCCCCATTTACCTTTCCGTTCCTTTAGTCACAATTCTTGAGAAAAGCAAAAGCGCGTGGTTTTAAAAACAGCTATGAGCTCTTTGGTCCATTTCTTTCCACTATACAAACGTTTCTTTCTTTTCTTATCAAATTCTGTGAAATTGGAGAAATTTAGATGAAGTACAGATAAACGGAAAAGGAAAGCGCTGATATAGTAGCACGATATTCCAAAACCACTGATAATTATTAGGTGCCCTAAAAGATAACGACAGCGGCTTTCATTTGGTAGAAGCGTTCTCAAGCGAGTGGTTGAAACTGACTGACAGCAGTAGTCGTCAGGTTTTGGAGCATGGGTGGGTGGAAAACCAGAGGTTTTAGATGGGTGCCAAACACAAAAAGAAGAGATACATTTGCCGCATGAATTATTTTGCACTGAATTATTCATGCGAGACAATTCCAGGTAATTTCTTTTCATCCTTCTCTACTTTTCTGCTGTTTTCAGTATACGGACTATGAGTCAGTCTTTTTTTATGCTGTCGTCAAGTCTGCATGCCGCAATAGCTACCATATCATCTCAACGGAGATTCCAGCTAGCTCCAACCTAGGAAGGAGATTTTGTGATTTAGTCACGCATCCTTTTGCTCATCTCATTACGTTTCGGTACCCATATTTCTTTATTACTTATAGCGTCGTGATACCATTGCCATCAAATTTACAACGTGGTGCCACCTCCCCACTAAGCAGCCTATGGCAGACTTAAATTAAATGGGACACAGGAGATTTTTAGTGAACATGGAGAATATTTAACTGGGAATTCATTTTTAAAGATTTGTTTCCTGTTTTACCAATGTCCATGAAACAAATTGTTTGATCATACTTACGAGATAAGTGTTAGAACTGGTGTTATTATTTCCGTTGATACCATTAGGGGAACTATACATGATATCTACAAATAAATGTAAACTTGTGACTCTTCATTACGCCATCTCGACATGAATCTCAACAATGCTTAGAGTTAATTGAAAAATGTTACAAATACTATACCTAATCCAGCAGAGCTTAATAAGAATGTTTACTTCGTTCAGTAATTCTTCTTATCTTTTTACTCCTTCTCCCTTTAATCATTCCCTAATTCATTCCACCCATAGTTTCTCATCTTTTAGTTTTTTCCAATGTATATCCGGATGAAGTGCTCGATGCCTTTGTTCTTGTAAAATCTGAAGCCACAGGAATAGATGGAATTTCTCCTAGATTCGTTAAAATTTGCCCATCTTATATTCTGGTGCCCTTAACTCATATATTTAACATATGTGTTACCACTTCTCGCTTCTCTGATGTATGGAAAAAATCCAAAATCATCTCTTCACCCAATACTGCAAGTGCCACTCCATGTGAATATCGTCCCATTAGTATATTTCCAGTCTTATTGAAAGTCTTTGAGAAGTTATTTTCCGTCAAAAACTCTAAATATTTATGTGAACACACTCTCTGACATCAGTCTGGCTTTGGGCCTGATCATAGTTGCACAACAGCGCTATTAAATATCTCTGAAAATGGCGGGTCATATTGCTATTTTAGTTTTGTTGGACTTTTCAAAGGCGTTTGTGTTATATGTGTTTCTTTGCAAAAAGTTAATTAGAAAATTTAATATTTCGACGTCCGCAAGATATTTGATTTTCAATTACCTCATTGATAGATTTCAGAGTACTTTCTGCAATGGTTCTTCTTCGTCGCTTTTGAGAGCTGATTCCGGTGTACCCCAAGGATCGATTCTTGGTCCGTTACTTTTCTGATCACTTATTAACAACGTCTTTGAGTGTTTTGCACATAGTAGTCTATACCTATGTGATGATGGTGCTCAGCTATACCTGACAAGACCGCTTGGTCTCATTCAAGATGCAATTAAATGCATTAACGATGATTTATAGAATCCTTTATACTGGATTGTATTCAATGCTCTAAAGCTTAATTCCAGTAAATCTAACTGTTTGTTAGCAGAGCCAATATTGACCGTACTGGTTCCTCTCCTATTACTATTAGAGGGGAAATCATTCCTTTTGTAGAGACAGCTCGTAACCTTAGAGTCCTATTTAATAATACTTCAACCTACGACAATCACATCTCCGCTGTAATTCGTAAAATCTGTGGTTCTTTACGGTCTCTGTGAACTTCTAGTAAATTCACACGAACAGCAGCAAAATCATTCTTATTTCAATCACATCTTGTTCCTGTACTCGCCTTTGGTTGTGAAGTATTTGGTCATTTTGATTATATTAATTCACATTAACTTTCCATGGCTTTTAATGCTATGATCAGATACATATTTAATTTACGCAGATTTGATCATGTGTCGCCTTTTATTAACTACGAACTTGGCTGTAACGCTTTTTTTTTTTTGCTTGAATTATCGGCGTCATATCCCATACAGCACAAAATTACCCAGGGACATCCCATTCTTGTCCCACAGATCCCATTGCTTTCCCGGGATAAACAGGAAGTATTCAGTATGTACTGAAGACCTTATTTCTAGGAGTTATTAAAAGTTTCCCATAAGTTATTCCCTGGGATATCCCACAACTACTCTCTATGGGAGCATTCTCAGTATTTTACAGACAAATACATACGGGATGTGCAGGACAATTTTGGGACAAACATGGGAACGTCGTTTTTCCCCTTCCAGAATTTATTTCGGTATGTTCTCTGATTCTGATGGTTCGCGTGCCTCTCTGGTGAAAGCACTAATTTGTTGCTTTGTGTGTACACAAATATAATAAAAAAGTATGTATTGAAAGAATCCATTCGGGAACTGAGTTGTTGAAGCCATACTAGAAATCTATTCGCTTCTGAAATTTCTTCTTGTTTTGGCAAAGTTTTTTAGATGTACATTTCAGAACTTGAGTTTTTAGTAATTTTGTCATAGGAATTCACTTTGCCTGGATTTATGTTTTATGTAAGTGCATCCACCTCAGACATATACTTTCCAGCTAGTATTTATTTTTAATTTTTGTAAAAATTCCTACCCATAAAAAAAAATGTACAGTCCCAGAAAATACTAAACAATATCCTCAGATATTCCCCCGTACATCTTGCTAGCAAATTAGGATTTCCGTAGGACATCCTAGGTACGCTTGTAGCGGGAATTTTATATTATTGGATGTGTGATATATTCCTAAGTACAACCACAGGAAATCCTGTGGGAAGGGCATGGGATCTACCAGGGACATCCCAACACCGGACATTCGTCACTCCCAGGGATGGCCTAAGTTATTAACTGGGACCGGACGGGATTTCCCACGGACAATTTATATATCTTAGGATTTCCCAGTAACATACCACGGACACATTTGTGCTGTGTGGGATTATATTGATCAAGTTAAAGAAATTTCGCTGTCCAGCATACTTGTTTCGATTTCTCAATTTTGGTAATTCTAACAGAATTTGTAATTTAATATTACCCAGTTTTTCTTACTTAACTTCTCAGCGTCTGTTCTTTGTTCATACAATAAAGCTTCGGAACTCCTTACCTGCTTCTATTAAACGATTAGGTTGGGCAGAATCTCTCTGACCGATCAAGCAACTCATCATTGAACATCCTCAAAATTTCGCGTATATTAATTAATTAATTAATTTTACAATGTGTCCGGTCAATGTCGCTCTGTTTAAAAAGGGATCTACTTATATAGTATAGTATAGTTAAAAGGTATGCACCATATTGTAAACACTTTATTGTGGTTAAGTATGTACTGAACTGTACTTGTATGCTTTTTCTTTCTTTACATTACATAATGAAGGTTAAGCTTTGGATTTGCCTTGTACATAGGCACATACGATTATATTTTTTCTTGACATGTACCTATTAAAAGATACTTCTATCTTACTAATTATATATGTATGTGGGATCGGAAACAACCTACTACCTTGTCCTATAAAACACAGTTGTAAGCCCCACCACCTTGATTGGTACCACTGAAGACGCCCGCCATATTGGAGAGTGACAGCAGGGGTTGAAGAATAAGGTGCAAGAAGTAGGAAGTAATGCGGAGAACATCGGTGCCATCCATTAGTATTATCCATAAATATTTTATATTTTCATTATATCTAAATTTTGTAACACCTCGAGCAAATTAATTTAAATTCATCGAAATAAAGGAACCTAAAATCAAAGGATTTTCTAATTATTTTGAGATTCCTACATTATTTGTAAAATTAATCGAAATTGAATCTACAAAATATTTTGCATTAAATTGTATTTGAGAAGCATACTAAGTTTGTGATTTGTAACACCTAGAAATAATGATGGTAGAACAAAACGAATTAACACCCACGCTTAAAATTAAAATTTTGATTTTTGGATTTCCGTTCACCCGTCTGTCCGTCCGTCGGTCTGTGCAGCCCCACGATGACCCAAAAACGCGTGAACTTAGAGAGCTCAAATCTTGCACATTGGCTTTTGAAAAAAAAAAGTAAAGTTAAATTCGAAAATGAGAAAAATCGGGCAACCCCTTCGTGGGGTTGTCATACAAAAATTACGATTTGTTTTTACTTGATATGAGAAGATCTAAGCTAGCAGGGGTATGTTAATTTTCCACTTTAGATGCAAGGGCAAGCTCTGTCTTTTAGATGATTCATTTAAATGAATCATTTTCAATAATATGCAGATTAAACAGTCTCTTTGGACGACATAGATTTTTAAGATTGCCTTATGGATTAAACCTAGCTACAGAAATTTTTTATAGGATGACAAATTTATTCAAAGATATTTGTTTTATTGTATAGTCTACATAGATAATATTTTTATGTTTCGGTCGTACAAAAGAGAACATGATATCTATCTGAATCAAGTTTTAAGAAAGCAAGGGAATTAAATTTAAAAATTAATAAAAGTAAATGTCGTTTTGGACTCACTGAGGTGAAATATGAAGTCACACCTGATAGTCAGAAAATCAAGATAATAGAATAGATGCCCAGTCCAAAGTCAGTCAAAGATTCTCAGCACTTTTAGGGTTAGTTAACTATTTAGGTCCGTTTATTAAAGATTTACATAACAAAATAGTAACAATAAAGGCTTTTCCTAAAAACTGTTCGGTGGGAATGGTCTGAAATTTACGAAAAGTCTTTTAAGGATTTAAAGTGTAATAATCAGAAATCCACCAGTCTTAGCATATTATAACCCCAACATTCCTGTTAAGTTGTCTACTTATGCTTCACAATTTGCAGTAGGTCCTGCAAGTACTACGAACCGTCGTCCACTTGCTTTTGCTTCTAAGACTCTGACTTCATGTCAACAAGGATATGCTCATATTGAAAAGGCGCTGTATGCCATAGTTTTTAGTTGCACAAAATTTAGACAATACCTATATGGGCATAATTTTTTAGCAGATACTAATCACAAGCCATTGTTTCTTCTATTTAGTAAGGCTTTAGCTGAAATCCCAGCAGCATCGTATGATTTTGACGATTCAAGCATATGATATTGAAGTTGTCCACCAAACCAGACAAGTAAATTCAAATTGCTGACAATTTATCTGGAGCAACGGTTCCTATGATAGAAGTGATCCTAGATAAAGATACACAAATACATGCAGAACTATTAAAATCATCGTTAGCCATTTCTTAAAAACGACTCGAGAAAATCAAACAAGCCACATTGTATGATGAGACATTACAAGTGCTAAAGAGATTTATTACAGAAAAATTCCAAACTGCCTACAAACTTTCCGGAGAACGAAACAGGAATTGCTTATAATCGATGACCTTATATTTAAACATAAAAGCGTATCTATGCCTTCAAAATTGCGGAGCTCTATTCTCTAGCTTTTATATGAGGTCCACACGTGCAAAGAAAAATCCAAGAAACAGGATCGAGGCTTAGTTTATTGGCTGAATATGACTAAAGACATAGAAAATGAAATTCAGTTCTGTGCTACCTGTTTGAGATATGGAAACTTTTTAAAGAGCCCTTTCTTCCATTTCATATTCCTAATTATCATTGGAAGTCGTCGTAAGATGTGACTTTTTCGAATTAAATAATTAGAACTACTTTCTTATGGTAAACTATTACTAAATATACGGGGACTTAGTCTAAGTTTCATCTTTTGAAGCCAAAATTTAATTATGTATACTAAGCAAATCTTTGCACGACATGGAATCCCTAAAAAGCTAAAACCAGATAATGGGCCGCGCTTTTCCTCGAAAGAGAATAAAATTGTTTGGTAAAATGGGATATTGAGCACATTACCAGCTCTTCTTTATACCCTTAATCGAACGGCTTGGCAGAAAGAACTATACAAATAGTAAAAAAAACTATTAAAAAGAATTGAATGTTTCAAGCTTAGATCCATATTTAAGCTTTTAATTTATCGTGTTGCATCATTAGAATCTGATTTTTCACCTTAAGAATTAGTAATGTCTCGGAAAAACCAGACTTGATTACCAATAGTAACGATCCGTATGAATCCCAAAATAGTCAGTAAAACAAAATACATTATTAATTATTAAAAATCGTCAAATAAAAGTTAAAGAAAGCTAGGACAAAAATGTAAAAGAACTACCTGCCCTTAATCCCGGAGGTCAATATACTAATTATACCTGGTTATTTAATAAACTAGGATTTTAGATATACTGTGCCTTTTTATTAAAAGCCAATCTTGAACATAACATAGGTCTACAATGATGGAGTCGATTGCTAAGGGAAAGCCAGAGGAAGGTATGCCAAAAGCTAATTTAGTGAATTTGTCAATCGCGGTTAGAATTGATTTTTTCGCGGTTGAGTAGATATCCATATGAATATGGTATGGTATCGCCTGGATAGTTTGGAATCGGTGAGGGTTTTATTATTTGACTGTTGGGATGTCGATCGTATTTATTTTCTTTATACGTGGTACAATATTTTACTAGGTGCCTGATTTTTTTGTCATCCTGGGGAAATAGAATTTTTCAGTAATTGTTCAATGTTCTCTTCAGCGTTGTGATGTGCTCTACGATTAACAGAATTTTTCTTTCTGGTTGTTTTCGCCAGTGCATTATTTCCAACCTCCATTATAAAAGATTAATTCTATATAGAGACTAATCTGAAAATCTTTTATCACTTCCTATACTTCCGCCCACATCTAAATAGAAGAATAAATCTGCCGCAGAGATTAATCTGCTATACTCCTACCACTCTTCTACACAGGAATAATTCTGATCCGAGATAATCTGAAATTCCTCCTATTCAAAATACGGAAGCTGATTCTGGTCAGAGAAAATTTGAATATTAGTCCCAACCGCCATTTCGGAGACAATTCTATTTTCAGAGAATAATTTGAAAACTTCTTGGTTGAAATTCATTTGTTTCGACCTTACACGTTGCAACACATGCACACTGTAACACTTTGTGCTACATTTGTAAAGCACCGCACGCAACAGAATGCTACTACACAATTATTTATTAAGCCCCCCCCCCCTACCTCCACGTAGCAGCACCATTCGAATAATTTCACGGAAATTTATTCTGTGCATCATTTTGCTACCCGTCTGCCTACACGATGTAGCATCAAAATTTTTACCCAGTAAATTTAATTTGTTATGGAGGAGTAATTCTTCTTATTATTATTTCAGAAGTAAAGGGGCGGTCAAAGTAACGGCGCCTGGATTCCAGTGAGTTTTACATTTTTAATTTGCTTTGTTGAAGTTTTCCATTTTTATGTTTTACTGAATTTTCATTGAATAAGTAGTTTTATGTTTCTTGAATTGTGATACTAGCGTTAAGCATGTTTTATTTCAAATTTTAGTATTTAATAAAATTTTGTATTTGAATTCTATAAAGACTGAGCTGTCCTTTTATCGGCACCCCCTCCCATGTTCAAGATTAGATCTCACATTGGAAGTAGTCAATAGTGTGATTCCTGAGGTAGAAAAAAACAAGGGGAGGAAGAGGATGCAATACGTAGAAAACTGAAAAAAAAACTAAGTTAAAAAATTTTAGGTTTGCTATTTTGCTTAGACTTAAATTTGTTCGCATGCAATTTATTTCCTCCCGAGGTACTGTGCAAAAGGATTCCCAAAGCTAGCAGCAGTCTGCAAAATGCATAAGGAAGGATCGACATTTACATGCACTCAACTCACCTTGCAGGATATAAGAAGAATGCATCAAGCTTGTTATTCCAATAAAGATAAACCTTCACAAGATGTGTTTCTTGTGCTGCATCTCGAAAACGAAACCAGGAAATTGAAGTAAAACTGTCTCTATTCAGTGTTTTGCTCCTCATTTAAAGAGCAATCAAATTGCTACTGTTCATATTTGCAAAAACACGTTCTTGACTATTTTAAATGTTTGAAGATTTCGAGTGGAACGTATAGCTAAGATGCATATGACCAAAGGCGTTATTCTAAAAGAAAATCGAGGAGGTGATACCGAAGCAAGAATTATTTGGAAAAGAGAATTGCAGTGAAAACTTTAATCGAAATATATAAGCCAAAAGAATCTCATTATTGCAGATCAAAGGCTTTGGAAAACGTAAACGAGAGTAAAGTACCATATGAGTTCTTCAGAAAAATTTTTGTGAATGAATACAATATAAGTTTTGGAATGTCTTCAACAAATGTTTGCTCAAAATGTGTAGAACTTTGGAAAAAATTAAAAGAACACATGAACAAACTAAAAAAAATGACTTAATGGTTGAGCTAAGGCTGCATAAACTGAAATACGCATAGTCTTACGATTCGATAAGGAAATCTGAAAAAGGAGTATTAAAGTTGTCTTTTGACTGACAAAAGACATGATTCACCACAAAGTTTATAGTAGGGAAATTCAACTTTTTATTTTTCAAGAACTTTCAAAGCAAAATCCCAATTATGTTTTCATCAACACATGGCTTGAGAATAAATTTCACAAATCTTCAAGAGATATTTAATCTTGTGTTCATAATCGTCTCAGTAATACAGATTTAACACAATTTCATGTTATCAAGCTATATGCAGACGGACGTGGAAGGCAAAATCTTCTTGGCTTAGGTATGAAGAGCCTAAAAAATATAAAAGAAATTCAATTGATATTTCCTATTACATTCCGCCGGATCACCTGTCTTTGGAAGAATCGAAAAACAAGTGAGAAAACCTTCCACTATCGTTGATCCTGCCTGTTATATTGAAAATTTCAAGGAGTATGGTATGGTTTTTAATTTAAGTAGCAAGCGCTTGTTTATTAAGAGAGGGGATGAATACTTGTGAAAGGCGAGATAAACTACAGATCTGATCTTTCTGTTTTAAAATCTTTATCGAGAAAAGGTAAGTCTAACAGTAGAATGATCCCGGAGACAACTAACATCGGAGTTCTAATTAAGCACGCAAAACTCAAAGACTGTATACACTTATTAAAAAATGCACTGGCCAAAAATGGACAGATCTTCCTGGTTTTGTATTTGACAAAGATCTTATGACATCTATCACTGAATACCACACTTCAGAAGAGCAGGGCAGTAGCCAGGGGAGGGCATAGAGAAGCAATGCAATTATTGTGAGCAAATTAATTAGGTATTAAAATTCCTTCCTAAGAAGAGTCTACTGTTTCAAAAAGGTACTTGAATGAGTTGAATGGTCGAGGAGATCTGACCGACAGCATATTAGAAGCTCTATACCGACAAAGTGAAAGCTTCAGGAGCTACGTATGAACTATTTCGATCAGTCGCAACAATCGAATGTAGTACTGCTTCGTGCGAGTCTATCTTTTCCACACTAATTGCTATCAATAAGCCTCAAAGAATGTCAATGGTTTACGAGATAATGGCAGGTTTGGTGTTTGTTATATTTGAACGGAAACAAACAAACAAAATATTGACGAAGTGCTATGAAAATTCCACAATATGATAAATCGAAAACTGCAAATATATTAAATATTTTTATCATGTTGTATTTCTTGTTTGGTCCATTTATTTCTTTTTATTGTAGGTACCTGTTTTAGTTCACAATCAGGATTCTAGAAGCTAGTTTTTCAAAAAGATGTCCATTCATCTGAATAGATGTATCCCAAATACGCTGAAAATTTGGGTCCTACCTGAAATTTATAATTTAGCTCTAGCTACTGGCCTACAGAAGAGGCTAATATTTCTTGTTATTCACACGCTTCTTATGAGAATAATCGAGAAACTCTTTATAGTGTTAAGTGCGTAAAATTCTGTTATAGTTCATGTGTGTGTGATTTATTTTTATTAATTTTTTCATGCGTGTGTGATTTACTTTTTTATTTTAAATTACTTATATTTTATTTTTGTTATAAATGAAGTCAAAGTGTACTTATTTTTTACTTATTTTTTTGTCACTAGGTTAATATAAAATTTAATGTTATATTTTAGTAAGGACCATTGAACTGTTATTTTGTGTTCATAAAATACTGCTCCAAGTAACGCAAATTTCAGTGCTTCCTGTTCCAAATCCAACCATATCCTGAGTGCTTTTCCAATCTCGTCTTATCCAGGAAACTTTTCGTTATTTAATGTGAAGTGGAGCTACCATGTTTATTTTTATGCTTGTGTGTTTACACCTAATATTTGTATATAAAAATAAATATAACTTCATAAGATTATTGTACATACCTTGATAGTTATAACACTATATTCGCCATCTTAAAATGTATTCAAACGGATAACGAGAGATTTGGAAATGCCCTTCTCACATATTAAATACGCCAGTCAGGTTTAGTTTATGGCACGCACGTTGTCCGTATGAAGTACTGAGCCATCTACCTTCAAAAAATTCATTGGTCGCTTCACATTATGAGGATTTCTTAAAACTTTTATATCCAATGAAAGCTCTGCACGACATCTCTTGAACTACGAACAAATAATTTTCAAAAAAATCAAGTATCTCCAAAAAGTCTTCTGGTTTAAGTGCACTACTAGCCTCCTCAAGAAATGGACTTTGATGTTCCGAAATGAAGGAGTGCGTCTTTAGTACGGAAAGTCTTCTGAAAAATGTCTCAGTAAAATCTCCTGCGTTATCGATCTTTGTTTCTAAAGTAGAACGATACGTTGATTGTACGCTATTGTTTCGACAAAATTTTCGTCAAAAATCTCTTAAAATATTACTTCTAGAGGAATATATGCCACATAATTCGTGCAAATGTCAAGAAAGCAATCGACAGCTGAAAGCTTACACATTATTTTTTACAGACAACTTTTAATTCTGGTGGATGGTGCAAACTCAAACAGAAGCTCCGGCTATTACAGAGTTTTTAGGACGGAGAGATGCAAATTTCCTATTTTTACATCCGGATATATATCCTTGAAACTAGAGTATATTTTCTTCAGATAACCTAATATAAGTCTTTTTTGAACATGTTTCTTTTGACCGTATACTTTTATTGCTACGAAATCTTTTCCAGCAGTAATTCTACTAATATCGTCGGAAAATTAAAAGCAATCTACAAGTTTCATAATTTCTCGTCAAAATCTTTTCCGTTGCGCGGACTGCACGGGAATATTCAATGTTCTTTTGCAAGGTGCTTCCTTTTTTTTGCCATATATCGGAAAGTAGCCGAAAATTATATCCACGCTGCGCCATTCTTCTGGGAACATGGTCAAGATCATACATTTTGTACTTTTATCTGTCGTCTCGGCATATTTTTCATTCAGCTCTTGCACTAGCATAGAGTCAATATCACTTCCTTCAGGCTCCTGTTGAAACAGCATACAACATTTATTTTTTAGATATTAATTCCATGATCTTCTTTAATATTTTCTGAATATAGGCTACATCAGCGTTCCGCTTCGAGTCAATTTTTGGTTCCCCCAAGAAATTGATACATTTCTGACTGACTCAATATCGAAAAAGTCCTCGTCAACTTGATCCATATTCAGCCCAGACCGACGACCAAGATGAGGCAATTACATATATGGAAGCCTAGATTCGCAGTGCGGAAAATGGGTAAGAGGATAATACTAACGAAAACGATTATGAAATCCTGTTAACCGACCCGGACCAGACAAAAAAAAAGATATAGAAACATACCTACTCTGGGGCATAAATTACAGAATACAATTGCATAAAAAAAAGAAGATATGTGGATTGGGCCTACTGGGGATACCACAATTTAAAAAAATGCGCTGTTTACTCTACCTCGTGTTGGTGTGGAAATGAGTTCGCTTTGAATTTACAAAAGTATCAAAAAATAGCTACAAATATTTTTTTCATCTGAGAAAATCCAGATGTTGAACGATTTTTTTGGAAAACTGTTAACATTTTCGCCGCTGTAATGTTACACATCAGACTTACAAATAAAGTGTTATTACAAAATATGTAGGGAATTTGGTCTTCTTCAAATTTATAATTTTGAATTTTTGGTTGATCCGTTAAGGAATTTTGTACCTTTAATCCAAAATTGCGGACCACACTGACTCCCTAAGGTCGAAAACGTGGATTTTTCATCGTGGCCCGCAACTAAATAACATATGTCGTAATCGTTTCTACTCTACATTTTGTACAACAATGGTAGCGGAAATTTACACAACTTTATGCGCACTGCATAACCTTATATAACGCAATTTCGCACTGTTATGTAATTTTGCACTGTTAACGCATTTTTCAATTTCCGATGTCAAATGCGATATGTAAATTTACATCATGCTGTGGAACTAAGTTACATAAGTTTAATGTAATTTTACATTAGTAATGATTTCTTCAACTCCGTATGTGAAGTACACAATATGTGAATTTACCAAAATATATGTAATTTATTTCAATTGCCAATGTAATGTTTCGTCCGGAAATTTATGAATTACATACATAAACAAGTAAAAAAGCTAGAATTGGTCTAAGACCAATTCTTATGACCATGGCACTAATAAGTCAATCAACACGTAATAGAAGTAATACTAGTTTCGATCCTAACAGTTACCTTCAAAGCCTTTTAAAAATCAATAAATATGTAGGTATACAGTATTTCCATGATTGAGTTCTTTTGAGCGAAATTCAATTATAAAAATACTGCGTACCTAAAAATATTTTTTGATTTTTAAAACGGAGGATCGAAACTAGTAACATTTTTTTACATATTTTATGACTGCACTCCACAAAATCAAAGTATACACTGACCGGCGACCGCATTCTGATAAAATTTTAAGTATGACAAATCATAGCAACGCATCCTGATAAATGTATGAGCATGAGAAGAGGAAGGAAATAATAGAGCTAATGCAAACGTGACTAATTATGTTGTATTGAAATTTTCTCTTTAAATATGGGGAATTCAATGCAAATTACAGTATTTTGTGGAATTTCACGCAAATTTACAGTACAATACAAAAGTTTTGTATGATTAAATGTAAAATCACAGTACGGTATGTAATTTTACACAAATTTACAGTACGATACAAAACGTCTATGTAATTAAATGTAAAATCACATAAATTATCTAAAAAATTTGTTACTTTTACTTATTTTTGCAATTAAAAGTAGGAAGTTTGCAGATTACGTAAAAAGTATTTAATTTCTTAATGATTATGTGTATATACATACATTTTAAGGGGTAGTGACTATTTTAACCGTAGTAATTTTCCACAAAGTTAGTTCATGATTTTTTACGGTGTAGGGCAAAGACCTTCTTTAGTCCCTAGACTAGATTATTAGGTATTTCCTCAACTTAGGTGTATCTAAGATTTTAACAAATATCTGAGAGTTTACCTATAAATAAATGACTCTTGTGATAAGCGATTATCGATCTCAAATCAATTTTTTTAGAATTTGAGAAAAAAAAAAAGATAACTTGTTACATTGTTACACAATTTCTATTTTTTGTTTCCGAAAAAAGTAAATTTTTCTAGAAAATTACCACAGAACTGGAACTATAAATTGATAAAATATTTTTCAGTAACTTCACTTTTTCGACCATAAAATAATTTAGAGCATGAAATATTTTCTAAAATTATGGACCCTTAAGCTAAGCAAAATCGTAGTGGCCACAGAATGTCCAAATAGCCATAGCCTTCTTCTCGTAGGTTGTGTTCATTTAGCCCACACTTAAATTCCAACATGTGAATTCGTGTATAGTTATTAAAGAGCTAGCACTGATTCTCGACCTGAACCTTTCGCCCTTGTGCAAATGTTGTAATGCGATAAGAATTTCCTACTTATCCCTCTTAAAACCATCAAGAGGACCATTAGTTACTTAATATTCTGACGGAGTTATAAACCTCTCTAAAGAAGGCAGGCAAGCAAACAACAAACATACGAACATAAAGGGCACAACGATAAAACTGTACGCAACCAAAAGGCCTTTTATTTCGGGTTTCTGTGCTTAATTAAAAGGGTCATGATATACTTAGAAAGATATTTAAACTAACATTTTGTCGTATTGGAATATTCAGTAATTCCCACAAGTGGGGAGATGTTACGTACATTTGGATGCGAACATATACATATATACAGAATTATCATGAATAGGAGAAAAACAGTGAAGGAAAAGCAAAACAACATAAATTCAATGTACTGCAAAATTAACTACAACAGGTAGATGGGTGAAATATTAACCCAATAGACTTTTTAACACCATTCTGTCACCGGTGCTTTTAAGGTGTTAATGACAGACTTTCTGAGCTATTTCATCTAAAACTCCTGTCGAGAAGCAAGTAAATTCAGTGCCAAGACTTTCTGGGCTTCCTTATTACATTACATTGAAATGCTTCCATGATCCATAAAAATGTTCCTTTCTTTATATAGAAAGAGAAATTCTTCACTTGACACTTATTACGTTCTCAAATGACATAGCAAGTTTACCAGCAACATCAAATAGCTGCAATATAGCTGCTTATATTCATGCGATTACAATATCCTGGCTTGCTTCAACGTTCTAACTTTCATCCCCAAGATGGTAATAAACATTCAGTTAAATGCTCGTAACAATATGCTTAACCAACTAGATAGGGTTCGCTTAAGTTAAGCGTAAAGGATAACAATTGAGACTTTTCGAATACGGACATAATGTAAGTCAAATTTACCTGTCATCATTACTTTGATAATAATTCGTTGCTTACTTTTAATACAATTCTCGCAATTATATTTTTATGAATCTAAGAAATAAAAAAATTAAAAAAAATAGCAAACTGTAAAAATCTTCGTACTTGTCTTGATATTCTTCTTCAGGATAAATGAGATATCCGGAAAAATTATTTTCTTAAGTGGGCTATTATTAAAAATGTAATTCATTCTATAGTTGTTCTCTTACTGGATTACCCATAATCAAAATAAAATCGCATTTCAGAAGGAAGCTTAAATAGTAGATGAACTTGGTCATATGACTCGGAATTGGTTAAATGTAAATTTTTGCCGTCTTGAAAAAAATCGACGTACTCATAGCATTTAATTACCGACTGCAGTCATCATACTGTTCTATAGAAATATATAAGAAGTCACAAGAAGCAACAACAGTCTAAAGCAATAAAAAAAAGGTTTCTCAAAGTTGAACTTTTGACTGACGACCTCATAAAAAAACGCTCGGAGATTTCGAACGAGCTTGAATGGGCTTGGTATCACCATCGGTTGAAAAAAAAGGAAAAGGAGATTTTAGAAATAATAAGCTGTACTCAAAAAATATAAGTTAAATTAGTTTTTGGTGGGACAATATAATAAATAAATAGTAAGTTGTAAAAAGTGATAGTATAGTTACGTAGTTCACCAACATCCCAAATGAATAGTACGACCCCACAATATATAGCAAAGGGGTAGATACCATCTGTAGGCGCAGATAAGTGTGCAAGAGGTCACCGCTGGAAACGTGCAAAGTACGAGTGCAGGGCTTCCGAGGACTTTAACGTAGATGAGTACAATATCAGGCGAACACAATATCAGCTGCGATTCCGCTACCAGTGTCGAATGTCCGAACATTCAAAAGACAGCTGTCTTCACTTACACACTGGGCGAACTAAACTGCAGCTCGTCCGGGCTAATTGGAAGCAACCCAGGAATTCTGCAGTCCACAGGGAATCTGGATTAATCATACCCAAAAATGGTGTAAACGTAAACACCATTTTAAGTACAACAAGTTACTATGAGACTCCGCTAATTGGAGTAACAAGACGCGAGACAATATTTTCAGTTTGCTAGGAAGTAAGCAGTAGTATGAACCTTAGATTTAGAAACGTATTTAAAATTAATCGAAGAGAAATTGCGATAGTTCTCTAAACTCATAATGGGCGCTATTGATACACATCTAGCAGTCTCATGAGCAAAGATTAGCTCAAAAAAAAAAAAAAAAAGAAAAAAAGCATAAAAAGATTCAAGAAGGGCTTTTTTTATATTATTTAGTGAAGCTCAGGCTATACCATATGACGCAAGGTACAGCTTGACGGGAAGAAGATAGGGTCATGGAGATTAAGGTCATAAGGAGACTGAGGAAAGCCTGATGAATGCCGCTCTTATTCTCTCGCTGTTCAAACCAACATTAAATAGCCACCTGGAAGTAAAATAGTTTAAAAGTTTCTAATTCCAAGTTTTTCTAATCATTGAAAATAGGTTGGGAACGAAACGATGTATACCTACCTACAATCATGTCGATAAGGCAGTTTTTTAGTGGAGATAACAATCAACACCTCATGGCTACATTCCACATAAACAAATCCGGGACACAATCCAATAAGAGCAAAGTAACTTGTCTTCGATAACAGTGCGCAAATCAAATGTAATTAAATTAAGTCATCTGTACATTTAAATGTATCTTTAAAATAGCAAATTAGCAATATTTTAATAGGTAACTTATTGTATAATTATAATCCTAATAACTTTAGCTAGGAAATATTAAGAACGGCAACAAAAAATGCTCCAAATTCCAGTTGCTTTGCACTGCTGCTAGGGTCAATGTACTCTTCTGACCTACGTACAGCTGGTAAGGTCAACGGACTTTTCTGTTGCTACCTACGCACAGCTGCTAAGGTTAACGTACTTTGGTTACTATGCGCAATGTAAAATAATTTGTTAGTGCCGTGCACAATTCAGAGGCAATATAAGTCGCAGGCCAACCTGAATATTTCTCTTTTAGTATCCAGCTTTCATAGAGTGCGCATCATTTTGGAATTCGACTTGGCTAGTGTTACAAAATATAATTATTAACAAATTAACTTTATCTTGGGTAACGACTGAGATAACGCGATTTATTCTGGGCCTCGACTGGAATAAATTCTACTAACATAATAACTTTATCTTGGGTAGCGACTGAGATAAAGATATTTATTCTGGGTCTGGACTGGAATAAGATTTACTAACCTAATAACTTTATCTTGGGTAGCGACTGAGATAAAGATATTTATTCTGGGTCTCGACTGGAATATATTTCACTAACTCAATACCTTTATCTTGGGTAGCGACTGAGATAAAGACAGTTATTCTGGGTAGCAACTAGAATAACATAGACTAACTCAAACCTTTATCTTGGGTCTCGACTGAGATAAAGATAGTTATTCCGGGTAGCGACTAGAATAACACTCACTAATCTCAAACCTTTATCTTGGGTCTCGACTGAGATAAAGATAGTTATTCTGGGTAGCGAATAGAATAACACTCACTAATCTCCATCCTTTATCTTGGGTCTCGACTGAGATAAAGATAGTTATTCCGGGTAGCGAATAGAATAACACTCAATAATCTCAAAACTTATCTTAGGTCTCGACTGAGATAAAGATATTTATTCTGGGTACCGACTAGAATAAACACGACTAATACAACTTTGCTTTGGGTCTCGACTGAAGTAAAGTATCTTGTTCCGGGGAACGACTAGAACAAGATAATCACTAACTATTTAATTACTAACGCCATAAAGTCGATTCCATAGTTTTATACTGGTGAGCACATTTTTGCTTAATCATATATTATAGTTCATATTGATTAATATATTTATATATATATACATATATAGTGCCATTTGTCAAAGTTGTCTCAACTTTGACAGTATTGTGTTGAAATTAAAATTATTATTGTGTAGTGAATAAGCGACTTTATTAAATCTATTGAAGTTTAGTTCTTGAGTGTCGTGAAATTGAATTCTGTTAATTTTAGTTCTAGTTATAATTTTGTACTTAAATTTTACGTGCGTCCAATAAACCACTGACTATAAAATATTCCCCGGCGTTATTATTTACAGTTCACATCATTATTGATATTTTCTTTTGAGTGCTCTCATTAGGCAGAACTCTCAGATTGTAATCTGGAGGAAAGAGAGAAAATGGTATACTGTTCCACATTCGCACAGTTCGGCATAAAAGTATTTTTAAGGAATGGGTCTTGCTTGCAGCATGAATATTGGAAGCAAGAATTAATGCAGAAGGGATCAGACCAGATATTTCATAAGAACATTAACTATACATGTAACAATGCAGGAACGAAAGGCATCCGGAATTGCAGCGATGTTCGAACGACTCGATATGACTAATTATTGCGACATTGCCAATGACCTTGAAGGCTCCGTTTCGGACAATATCTAATGAAGCTACACGCTGTGCGACCAGTTCCGGCCCAGATGTGGGAAGTGGTATTTCGCACATATATCTAGCATGGTTAATTATATCTATTTTCATAGGATTTCAAAATCTGAAGAAGTTTTTAGTACAATAAAAGCTTCTAGGACTGATCGTTTTCACAGCATCGGTAAAAACCTTAAATTATTATATGGCAGCACCATTTAATTCATTTTTAAAATTATATTTATTATTTTTATGCAAACGCGGTGAACAAGATTTCAGCTCTCTGCGTCAACGAGTCCTCAGGCAGTGTCCAGATATATAATGAAAAACCAAATATTTGTATGAACGATGGACGTGATTGAATTTTAAATTTTGCTATGAAATTATATGAGTGCATTTGGCTTGTTCACGGGTTTTGTTGAAATCACCCGCTAGTTTTGTAAGAATCATTTGAGCCAATGATTCAGCAGCCTATTGCTCTTATATGTAATTTGTTTTACATATAGATGGAATCCGACAAAAGAGGAAATGTTGCAATACCTTCCCCTAAGAGATCCTCATATAATTGCTAACATTTGCAAATCTCACTTCCACATCATGCAATACAATGCATACATCCAAAACTCTTGAAAAATACTTCCCAAGCCATGAAACAGGAATTCATATACTTGCCTGCTATTCTGATCTAAATTATTTTATATTGATTATAATGGAAAAGACACTAGGCGTTAATTTTATATACGCTATAGAGCCTAAACTAAAATCCATGCAGATAAAATAGTCTTCCAGTGACTTTAAACTTGGCTCGATACCTTCCCAAAGTCTACCCTTACCTTAGTTAAAAAATTGCTTTCATCCAAAACCCTCAAGAAAGACATCCCAAGCCATGAAACGAAAATCTATGTATATGGGTGTGTGCTAGTCCAATTCTCTAAAATGTTATATATTGATTCTTACGGAAAAGTGACTAGACATTGTTTTTATAAATGCCATAAAGCCCAAACTACTAACCGCACAGGAAAATAGTCTTCCAGTAATTTTAAGCATGGCTGCTTAACTTCCTAAAGGCCACACTTACTAAATACCTTACTTAACAAAATAATAAAATTGTTTTTATTAAAAAGTAACATTAAAGTACCATTTTACGACCAATAACTCTCAGCTGAGTAATAATTGCAATAGTGTATGTGTGGACGTGGTCCGAATCTCTTTTCAGATTGACTCGAATTCATTGGGCCACTGCACTTTCACATATACAATTATTACTCAGCTGAGAGTTTTTGTTTGGATAATCGTAGTCTTTTGGAACGGTTAAGATAATTTTTTTTGAATACTCTTGTTAGGAAACATATAAACATTTTATTATGGCTTAGAAGATAAAAAAAGTAAACTTAAGATTATCAGAAGACAATTTTTCTGTATGAATAGTAATTTTAAGTGCAGTAGTTATTCAACTCAAACTTTCGTCACTTTTACATTAAGAACATTGCAAATATTCTGCAATGTTAGGACGAAGTTAGGGCTCTTATGTACTACTGGTGGGAGAGTCTGTTTCATGGCTCCGGAAGAATTTCTTAAGGAATCTCGTTACGCCGCTTTTACCCCTCTTCACGAGAATCAGCTGAGTCAGAAGATGTTGAATTTCATTCTATTAATTCAGTTCTCATAGAATTATATCCACGAGGCCATTTTTCAAACACTTTGATCCGTTGTTGTTGATTCCTAAATTGGTCAAAGTGATATCCGCACATGTAAAATTTCTATAATAAAATGGTTAATTCTTTAAAGTTGAACATTGACCTCATTATAGAAAGTTACTTACTCTAAAGCATTTGTTCGCGTACGCCTTCTTGGATCGACACATCATAAGGACCCAACCAACAAAAGTTATTGGCAAGAATAACAAATGAAAATAGAAGATTGGAAAAATATAGAAAAATAGGAAGAATAGAAAACAAAATAAAAAAAAAGTTAGAACAATGAAATCCCCATATTCACTTTAAAGCAGTTCTTACATCCACAGTACCACGAACAGCAAATTCTAATTAAACATACAAATAATTAGAAGTTCCTGCCTCCAATCCCATCGTGGATAGAAAGAAGAAGAAAAAAAATCGCTCCAGAAAGGCCGATTTCCTTGAGAAATAGATATCAAGGGTTTTCCAATAAGAGATGTTATTTTGATATTCAAAGAAAAATGCCATTTTTGAGACAAATGATCGGACCTTTATTTCATTATAAAGAGGAAGGTAAGCCGTTAATAATGGAAAATAACATCAGCCAAATTACCACCACGACCACGCCTAGAGGACCATATCCTTTTCAAAACATTTTCCATAACCAAATCGCAAAGTGACTGCCCTATGTCCTCGATAGCCTCACGAATTCCATCTTTGAGGTCTTGAATCGACGTCGGGGTGTTAAAGTAGACCTTCTCTTTCACGTGGCCCCAAAGGAAGAAGTCGCAAGCTGTTAAGTCACAAGATCTCGGTGGCCAATTGTGATCAACTCTTCGAGAGATAATACAGTCCGGAAACTTTTCCCGTAAAAGATCAATGGTTTCGTTGCTTGTATGGCACATAGTGCCGTCTTGTTGAAAGTAAACGTTGTCCAGATTAATACCATCCAATTCCGGCCATAAAAAATCATTAATCATCTGTCGATAGCGCAATCCATTCACCGTAACTGTTGCTGCAGCCTCATTTTCGCAAAAGTAAGGTCCAATGACCCCGCGGGGCCAAAAACCGCACCAAACATTCACACGTTGAGGATAGAGAAGCTTTTCAACAATAACTCTTGGGTTTCCCGAGCCCCAGATGCGACAATTTTGCTTGTTGACGAAGCCATCGAGGTGGAAATGAGCCTCATCACTCAAGATGAGTTTTCGATGGAATTCCGGATCATTTTCATGCATTTCAAGAACACAATCAGCAAAGACTCGACGTTGTTGATGATCGGCCGGCTTGAGTTCTTGTGTTAACTGAACGTTATAAGTCTTGAGTCCCAAATCTTTATGCAAAATACGGTGTAATGTCGTTTGTGGAATGCCTAATTCCAAAGAACGACGAGGAATGGACAAACCTGGGTTTTCTTCAACACTTTCGGCTACAGCAGCAATATTCTCGGCTGTGCTTGAGCGACGTGCACGGGTCTCATTCTTCACATCACTAACTTGTCTCGGCTGCTCGAATTTTTCTACCAATTTCTGTATTGCGGGCCGACAAGGTGCTTCACGACGACCCAAAAATGTTCGAGTTTTACGAACCGTCTCTGTCACATTTTCACCATTTTTATAGTGAATTTTGATAATTTCAATGCGTTGTTGAATCGTGTATCGTTCCATTTTTATTAATGGCGTAGTTTCTACTTGTCGAATGTCAAAAAATGACAGCTCCAAAAGTAACATCTACTGAAATAGCGGGCTAATTAAAATAACACCTCTTATTGGAAAACCCTTTACTATATAACTTTAGACAGAAGGGGACACATAGCAATATTTCCAATCAACCTGCATACTATTGTAATATGTGGAATTCAGATATAACTAATTTTCATTTTTTCTACGTAATTCGCTACATAATGCGAAGTTCATATTTTCATACATTTAATTTTTCAAAATATTTGTCATTGTAAAATTCAATTCGTTGAAATTGTTCCCATCATAAACACAAAATATCTTTTATGAGTAATCATAAAAATTTCGTTAAGAATAAATAAAAAAAATTCTCCGAAAAGCTTTCAAGTAAACAATCTCACAATTCATAATTTAAAAGCTTACACATTCAAGCGCCCGAGTGCTTAAAAGGTAAGGTTTTCACTGGATATGCTTAAGAAAATGTGCAAAAAACGCAGAAAGGGTTACATTTTGGATACATAGTGTGGTAGGTCATTTTAAAGCCAAGCTTTTGTGCTTCTTAAATCCAATATGAAAAATGGATATTACTGACGTTTTATTTTATAAAAATAGTAGTTAAATGAAAAAACAAAACGCATAAATATTCCGAAATTTTAATTTTGTTGAGTCAAAACAGAAGGGATTTCTATAATATGACAGAAATTGGCATATTTTTAGGATTAAATGAGAATTGGTAAAAAAGAAAAGCTGCTTTTGCAAGTTTATGTTTGTAGTGTAATGAAGCTGCTTTACGCTCTTCCTTGAGGCTTCAAAACTTTCGTAAACATTTAGTCCAAGCATCTTTTATTTTATAGATATGTGGCTTAGTGCTTCTGATCCTCATAGGTTAATTTAAGTGGGTAATTAAATTACCTAGATAATTAGAAGCCCCTGATTGATAAATAAAAACGGGGTATTCTGAATGGTAATGCGCATGTCTGACGTTTAGTCAGGTAAGTGACGTAGGAAATATAATAATACGGTAAAAAGCAAAGATTGAGTTGCGATTGTGAAGTTTACCGAATAGTTTTCAGTTTTTTAAGATAGATTAATTCATGCGAAGTGTCAGCAGGCGATGAAGATGATAATTTTCAGTGATCTTGCGAATTGTCAGTTTTCACTTCCATTTTTGTTTGGATTTGTCACTGTCTATCGCTAGATATGTGCTTTCACAAACTTCATATTTCTAGCTGCTAACAGGTGGCGCTATTATCACGGTTATTATAATTCCACTGGAGTTTTTTTTGGTTATAGATTACCCTGAAATTACTCGCTTGTTTTTCGCGGTATTTCTTAGAATACTCAGAGTGTGGCAGCCAACGCATACCTACATCAATGTAGCTACCGCTTAAATCTACCCTACGAATTTAGTCGAAATACAGAGGACACAAATATTATCATAAAGGCCAACAAAATCTTCGTATCGAAATGCCAATATGTAAATCTATTCAAAGTGAGAAGAGAGGCAAGCTCCTCAACTGTATTCGCATTGTTATCGTCCGAATTCCGGGAAAGTTGATTGCTATCATTGGTGAAATCGGAAAATCAATTATCAGTGGATTGTCGCAGCATTTAGTCGCCTGCAAATCATTTGTAATAATCGCAGAATAAATTTAATAGTTAAAAGTTGAATAAATCTTTCATTTTTCAAAAGTTAATGTCAGCCCTATATTTGTGAAGACACAGTATTTAGTAACATACTCGGAGTAAAATCAGGATAATTATGATTTAATTATCCATTTAAATTTATCCTATGGTGTATCACAGGTTTAACTTAGCAATATGGATTTTATCATACTTAATCAATTGTATTTTTTCCAACAGAAATTCTACTAAATTCATATTTAAGCCGATAACTCTATTGATTTTGAATCCTGCATAAATTTATCTGAGATATATCGAAAAAATCGGAAATATTTTTTATCGGAGTCCCGCCTACCCATAAATTTTAATAAATAGTAAAACGTTGGCCAGCAAGTACAGAGCGGTAATAATTTAAATTATAATAAAAGTGAAAAGTCAGAAATGTGGCTTTAGGGACAACGCCCCACAACATCTACAAACGCGCTGCAATGACTTCCCGTACCCCAAATTCAATGGATTGCCAATGCGATTGTAGAGCAGTTCGTTGAAGTCTCCTTGCTCCTCGGACGACAGGCCACTGCCGTATGTCTCTTTTAAATATTTATTTTACTTTATTATTATTAATATTATTCGATTTTTTGCAGTTTGTGCCCATATTAAATACTCTTACGATAAAAATGTCAAATAAATTCGAAAATTGTGAAAAATCTGCCTATAAATCATAAAGCTGAAAATTGTGCAAGCTTTTAACAAGAGGGGAGTGGTATTGAGTATTTTATGAACCCATTTTTTTGGGGTGTGTAGTAGCATAGTAGCATCCACCCCCCACGGACTGTGTTGAAATCGGGAGTTGCGGTTGAGTTTGTATATATGCATTTTCATGTTATCATGCATTCCAATATGATTGTGGAAATATTTTCGGGACTCAGGCTTCATATTCAGGTAATTCAAATGACGACAGCTCTTTCAAATTCCTTTATTTCTTCATTTCGCTGAACATATTTTTGAAAGCTCTTTAATGGTACTAAATGGGGAAACGACATTCAAAGGCGCTGAATGAATGAAACGTTTTTATATGTATTCAGGTCAACAATTTTCGAGTTTTCCTGTTTTCAGTTTTTTTTTATATAATTATTTTATGATTATAATATGTTCGCTGTGTCCTGATTTAGTTAAAGCAAAATACGGTTATCCCGTTGTTTTCTCAGATAAATTAAAGAACTTGAGAACACCCACGATCCCTCTTTCATTAACATGGCAATTTGAGGGAGCCAATTCAAAAGCAATTTCATTCCAAGATTTCTTTTAAAGAGTGCGAAAAATAAAACTAAAAAGTTCTTGTAACTTTCTCAAATTAATTTTTTTGCTTTGTTAATTGGTCTCTTATCAGTTTTTCCACAGAAAAAAGGGATGAATTTATTGCATTTCAGATAACAAAGAAAAATTACATATTTACCATCCTCACTTTAAGGTGATGTATGGAGTATATTCAAGGGCTTTCTTTTCTTGTGTAGTATTGTATGAAACTTAAAGGTGACTATAATATTGTTTTGAATAGCTTGAAGTACAGAGAAGACTTTCAGTGTTTACATAATGAAACGTTTTACCTCGGCGCCTAGTTTAATATTATTCTGTGCGCATTAAACCCTTAATAGTAACCAGGTACAATTGTATCTTTCTGTACCTGCTCTTAAAATTTTCACGAATTTAATGCCCAAATATCGCCAAGCTCTTGCTGATCTATAGAATTTTAATCATTTGATGTCGATTAGAGCGGTAAGCGTAAATGAACAAGAGAAATCTCTTGAACAGCTATGCAATAGGAGGCTCTACAGCACTATTTTTTATGCATTTTTATTGTAAAGCCAGAGGCCTTATGTATCTATGTAGAAGAAATTCGCGATAGCGTTCGTCTTCGTTTTTTAGGTACGATTTTTTAAAATTCACCGTAAACTCAAAGTAACGCACAATAGGAGCACTGCACTAAAAAGCAATTTTATTTTTTTTTCTACCGAGGATCTCTAACACTCTTTTTTTGTACTTTTATATTGCTGCTAGAAGCCTTATCTTTCCATGTGCAAAAAATAAATATGTATATTTGGGTATATGGTGACTTCTAAAAAATCATATATCAAAAACGAAGCTGAATACCACCGCAAGTTTTTGTACAAAAATAAAAAAAAGGTGTTACGCGGTTAGAAATTTTGCTATAAATATTATAAGATTTCCTATCTATATAGGTCCACTCGAAAATTCGTATAACTCTTATATACGTAAATCCTATGAAACTTTCTACTAATTCTTTTCTAAATCTTTTATAAAAATTATCATAAAATAGTATAGTGGAATATATACGATTTGAGTGCATTTTTATATGAGAAAAGGAATACATGATTTTAATTCTGGCCTATATATTTTATACAACACTTTCATAAAAGTGATAGGTATAGTACATAACTGCTATATAAAATATATACAAAATAGAATAAATGAAGTTATCCGAAAAATTATACGCACTGTAGAAGAATCAAGCATAACAGAAGTTTATTCTAGTTATTATATATTTTTTATTTATTATTTATTATTTTCAAAATACATTTTTGGTTAACACATACATTTTACTGCCTTAATTTTATTTATTTCTGTTAAATTGCTTAGCTTTTGAAAAATAAGAAAACGATTAACTGCTTGTTCATAACACACAACTCAGATTTTTTTGCTGGAGGAGGTAGTAATTTTAATAAATTTATTGATGAAAGCTTTGTAGGGTCCCAATCTGTGAGAAGAAAATTCAAAAATAGTCAGAGTACGAAGAGGTTAATAAACAAATTTTTCAAACTAACCATTTTCTCTAACAGGTGGTGTGTAAAAAATTGATCTTCCAGAGTTCCTAATAGCCGTAAACACTATAGGCTGGTACTACCCCACATAGATTTCCACGAAGGTATATTTTGAAATTTTAGATTGAAGTCGTAATCAATCTAATAGATACAGAACAAATTGGGAGTTATGCGGAAATATGTTGTTTTAACTTAATGTATAGATACTTACATGTTAAGACAAAATAATTATTAGATAGGTCTGGAGATGTTGACGATAGAACTTGCACAATTTTTTGATGCCTTTACATTCAATTCGATCAAAAATCCCGGAATACTTTGTTATACTCACTTATTACAGTGAATACATGTGCCTTTTCTTTTTGCATTGTTGGGCTTGTTATAAATTACAGTCAGTTTTGCAACAATGTTTATATTCATATAGTTACACAATTTCAAATACACGTGGCATTGGCATAGCGGTTTCAGCAGGGGTGATCAGTGCTACGAACCTGGAAAGGGATTTCATGAACTTCGCAATACTATTGTGTATCTACAAGAGCTACGGACTCCAAGATGGCTCCCTGCAAAATCGTTGTCATCTAATGAAGATTTAGAGATGAAGTAGGTAATATAGGAGGCAATATTATTGCATCCAAAGCTAAGGTGTGTCCTACCAAGCAGCTGTCCATCCCACGACTTGAGCCATGTGCAACAACTTTCTTACACGGCTAAAAATTTAGGTGTAAATCTTATACACAAATAATATACATATAGGTCCATAAAAAGTTTGAATAAATTTTATACTTCCTTAATTTATAAAATGTTATAAGATCGTTTATTAATATAATACAATTGGATATAAAATTGTTTTATATAAACTTTATATATAGTTCAATCAATCTGTCGTATAAAGTGTGTTTATAACTGCCTTAGATAAGATAAATAAATATAAGATATACTCTTTTATATCTCTGTTATATTATATTTATATATTTATTATATTTAGGTCATTTCGTGAATAAACCCTCTGTCGTGTCCTAAAAGCAATCACACCAATAAAATGAAAACTCTTCATCTGATTTTATCCCGAAACAACAACAAATCATCTTTAAAGAAAAACGCTTAAATATCTTTAGTACAATACAATTCTTTATTACGCGAGAACTGATCTGAATAATTCTAAAAGTACTCCTAACCGAACGGAAACTTGATACTATTATAACTAGTCACTAAGTGGGCACTCGCCAAATCAGCCATTGGTCGTTTATGCCCCTATATTCGGAAGTAAGCTTTGCTCACATCGCGAATATGATTTAAACAAACGGCTCAACCTTGTCGTTTTTTCTACCGTTTGCAGTACCTGAATCGCTTTACATAAAAACTATCATTCGAGATTAATTATTACTGTAATCGTCGATTGCTCCACAAAGTGATCATCGCAGCCAGCCGTTGAACTAATCAGCGAAATAACCGACAGTATCAGAGCAATATCATGCGAGGTTACAGTTTAGCAATTGCTACTTATTTCAATAAAATGCTCCCTTGGCTTCTGGGAAAATCTTTCTTACATTGGGCCATAACACTTTATACTGATGATATACTATTCTATAGAAATGTTTTAGTAGTTTAGACCCTATTAGTGAATTTGATAGATCGAATTGATTCTAATTTAAACAGGGAATCGTAGTCCTTTGTAAGTATCTTGGGATTATTCGTACTCTATTAGATAGAAAACTATGATTACCGATTTGTATTCTAGTCAAAGTATTAAGAAATAAGACCCAACTGCTCACATAAAAATTAAAATTCTTTTAATTATAAAAACAAATGCTAATTTTATGAAAAAAACTAAATAATTAATTTAAAAAAATAGTAGATATTGTATATTTTTAACCAACCAATTGTACTATACTATCCTATAGTACCCATATACTAACAGTCCTCAGCAATACATTTTTATCCAAGGCACGAAACAAAACTACGTAATGCGTAAGTGTGTCGTATTTCTAAGTATTTCTATTGAGATAAATAATTTGAATGGTTTTGATATTACTGATAGGATACATTTCACACCAAAATAGTATCAGGCTCTTAGATATCTATTTAATTTATTAATTTTAAACTGAACATATTTGATCATTATATTTAAATGGATATAGTTTATCCATTGGTCATTTGAATAATGCTTTTGTACTAAATTGAGATAAGAAATGAGATTTTTTTGTTATTAGAGATGTCGATATCCGTAAATTTATTAGATTTCATATGACAAATTGGATTCGTGGAACTAATAATATCGAGAGTAGGAAAAACGGGCTGTTCGATAAAACGCACATTATAAATCGAAAGTCAACATTGCTATGCTTGGACTGAATCAACGGTGGTTCTAGCATGGCTGTCAGACCACCCAACTTACTCTTCAATAGATAGATATTCATCCCTCTAAACGATGTTACTCATTCTAAGCAGATATTTTCAATTCGTCAGTAATTGCTAAGACCCGCCCGAGTAAAGAACTTCATGGATCTCAACTAAGGATCAAGAAAAGCAACTTTCTTCCTGCATACAATTGTGTCAAGCATTTAGTAAGGAAATCTGCTAACTAAAGCAAGTCGCCCAGGCACGCTTCATACTGGCGGGCACTTAGAGTGCAGCAATCAAACATAAAACATCTAGTAATCCTACCAAAAACCCTTATCATTCTCAATTGCCTCATTTCGCATATCCAAAAAAGATATCTTAATGCCGCAATTTCTCTCCTATTCAGTACAATTCGTCGCAGGTTTTGGATACTATCATACAGGTCATTGATAAAAGCGCAAATCAACCGCTGTAAAACATATGTTAGACACCGTGCTACTAAGAACTAATGACGAATCTGCCAGAGCACAGAGCGGACCATACAGAGCTTTTTCCAATACTGGTACATATTATGCTGGTCCCTTTTATCAAATTACATATATATCGGTAATTGTACCAATTTTGTAAGTGCCAATCGACAATTGCAAGACATCTATAAATTTCTTTCATTAATTTATAAAGATTCGAAAATTTCAAACTACTTTTTCTCTACCAGTTTGAAATGTCACTTCAACCCATCTTCAGCTCCGCACTTTGGAGGTATTTCGGAGGTTGGAGTTCGCTCAGTAAAGTGTATTTTTCGTAACGTCACTGGCGGCAAGAACCTCACAAACGAGAAATTCAATGCACACCTGGTTCAAATTTAAGGGCTTTTCAATTCTAGACAGCTTACCGCAATTTCTGATGAAATGTCGAATTTGGATGTGCTAACTCCGGCACATTTCCTGATAGGGCAACCACTTACGACTCTTCCAGAAACTCGCACTAATCAAAGTTCTTCATCTCTATTGGACAAATGGCGGCGACTACGTCAATACATGCACTAGCATTTCTGGAAAAAATGGCACGTCTAACAACTTTCGGCCCTGGGACATAGACCAAAATGGCAAAAAGCAGAACCTAATCGTTCAGTAGGAGATTTGGTCATCATCAAGGATGACAAACTTCCATCTTTCTAGTGCATTTTGAGGTGTATTATCACTACCCATCCAGACACAGATGGCCTTGTTTGAGTTGCTACAATTCGTATCTGCAATGTTGAGATAAGATGACCTACAGTAAAATTGGCGAAGCTGCTTTTTAATACTACTTAAGATGCCCTTACCGGGGGGTAGTAAGTTCGAGAACGAAACATTATTATAGTTTATCATTTGTTAATGTACCTTAGACTAATATTTGTACTTAGAGTTATGTAGTAGCAGATCCATATATTTGTACAATGATTATACATATAAGGTAATTCTAACTAAGATACAATAGAATTTTAAATACCTCTATCAAGTCAGAGTAAGTTAATTTAATCAAATTTAGTTAGTCTGAAATCAACTATTGTTCCGCGATCTTGGAAGAAAAGGGAGAGAATTATTAGTAGCGAACTGTAAGAGATATACTCAAAAAATTTACCTCTACCTGGAGACGGCACAGATGAAAAAATTCCTACGAAGATTTGGAATGAAATAAAAAAATGGATTAATACTGAAATTAAATAGAAATGTTATTTGTACTATCAACTAAAAGTCATATATACAACAGTCAAGCGTATGACTGTTTGTGCATATGGCCCGTACAACAACAATGACATGCAATATTAAAAGCATAGAAAACACGAACAAATTCATGTTTCTCGAAAATATACAACATAAAAAATTAATTAACATATGGAAGTATAATACTAACACAATTATTGTTAATATTTGGTGCAAAATGACACGATAGCATTCACCTGACACCTGTCCACAAATAATATGCAAATAAGCAATTAGTTCAATAAAATAAAACACGCCATCATGTTTAGCTGTTTTTAAACTATACCCTGAATGATGGACGTACCTGAAAAATACGTACAAGCACTAAAGACTCACTTCGTAAAATAAACTTGACACTCGCACGCGATAGTGTCAAACAAAGGTAAACTTTATGTCATCGTGACGTTTGAAATCTCGAAATCGGGTAGAATCGAACCACGATTTCGATGTCCGCTTCCATTCGCGAGATTTTCTGCGCGAATCGGGATATTTGCGATTTATTGTAATTATTTTTCCCACAATGAGTGTGGAAGAGACTCACAGTGGGAAGAAGACAGAAAAAATTACAAAATGAGACAAAAAAAACTACTACATCGAAATGAAACATAGCGAATCGAGATTTTATAGCCAATTTTACAAAAGGTACAAAAGTTAGTTAAAATCATCGAATCTTAAATTTGCTATTGATTGACAATAAGTAAACTTCATTCTTTGGTAATTTTCAGTGAAAACTTCGAAATTTCCCTTTATGAACACCGAAAATGGAACCAATTTTTCGATAAAAATGGGAGTCATTTCTTCAATCCGTTTTACATATGCTACATATAAGTCATAGTACCCTCAACTTGCAAATTTTCCTAGAAGATCAGTGATAGTTTTCTTTTCTTTTCATCAGTAAATTTTTTTTCATCATTTCTTTCTTTCTGATTTTATATAGACTTTCACTTCGGTTTTGCTTTTTGATAAATTTTCAATAGAATATGTCAGCGCAGTTTCATTTTTTTCTTTTTGGTAAATTAAATTCGTTTCAAGTTTTTCTTTGTTAATAATTTTCTCTTCGTACCTACAAAAATTTTCGCAGAAAATATCCGGGATTTAAGAAATTTTTGAAGTGTATTAAAGTTTTCAATCGAAGCAAATTTCGCAAGGTATTCAAATTCGGATAGAATATTGGTTAGGTAATGGTTTTTAAGATGTAAAAGCGCATGCCATTGGTTAGACATACATATTACACAATATAAGCACCACCAAATACATTAGTAGATTATTAGTAAATTATTAAATTAGTAGATTATTAGTAAATTATTAAATTAGTAGATTATTACATCTATTGAAGTGTTTCCATTTCAGCATTTTTGCATACAATTCAGTTAATTGACATATTGACATATGTATTAACAATAATGTTTTATTTTCAGCATTAATTTACAAAAATCAGAAAAGAAATTTAAATTATTTGCATAACATATAAGTAGAATTAAGAAATTTGAGCAGGATTATTAGAAATAAAGTAAATATAGATTCAGAACTAATTAAAATCGGATGAATTGCAATTAGGTTACATTTTAAACACTTTTTATTACTCTAATTTTAGTAATAGGAGGCATTTTACTAAAGCAAACTACATGAATGAATAACCGAATGATATTTCTCATTTAGCGCTACATTCCCGTCACCAGGGTGTCATCGTACTCCACTTTCGGGATCCATTCGATTTTTCTCGTTGATTGACAGAGGACAGTAGGCGATTGCGTATTGACAGCTTATTGGAAGCTACACTTTGCATACGCGCTTCAGCTTTACTTGTGGTTTACATTAAAAAGGAGACGTTTACACTAATGCCAGGTTATTGGAAGTTCTATTAATGCGTCAATGTATGTTGGTACAACAATTGATTCTTCATTTTCTTATATTTACAGGTGGCAGATATAGCCATTCAGCAACAAACGAAGATATACTTTCCCCATGTACACAATTTCTCTTCCACGAGAGGAACGAAGAAAATTGGGTAGCGTTCAGGAAATGGCACATTTCAGGTAACTTTATTTCAGTGCTTTCAGCTGTCAATTGAATTGTCGTCGGGCACATTCTGCATTCAAACAACAAACCAAGGGCTCAATAAAATTACAACGTGAAGTAAGGAAAGATCTTTTGTTTCATTTAATTACCCAGTTCATCAAGAACAATAACTCTCACAAACACCTAGAAGCCCAAACGGGAAATACGAAATTATGTGTTGGAATAAATACGTTTTCTAAATTTAGGGAACAATAACCAAAATCCGTGTTTTAAGGAACGCTTAATACAATAATTTTAAATGTCAGTAACTAACGTAAGAATGCAGATTAAACTAGATTTTTATAAGTATATTAAATCTTTATTTTTTAAGAAGAACTTGGGAAATTGGAAACTACATCCCTCGTGACTAATACTTATTGTGTGATGCAAAAGATTTTATTCAATACTCATTTAAAATAAAACATTTAAAAAAAATCAAAATAAATGTTTGCTATTACGTATATTATTATTACTTATTTATTATTATTATAATAGTCACAGTGAGCGATCGTGTCAATTCATAATTGAGTAAATGTCTGAGGAATTAATTAATTGCAAGGTGAAAAAAATACTGAAAATGATGTGATTCTGCAAAAAAAAAATTGCTTAATTGAAATATTGAAATATTAATAATTACTACTGCAATTGTAAATAAAAAGGTATGAAATTGAAGAAAATGTATTTTGAAATTGCCGTGGTAACTTGGTTGCTTAAAAATTTAAATTATAGTGAAAATTTCAATTTAATTTAAGTGTATACAAATTTACAACCAGCAAATTTACAATACTGTAAAGATTCTGAGAATACGATAAAGAGTTTCTAGCGCACTCTAGCTACTGTAGCAGTAGTGATATTTAGAGGACTGATCATCCCATCAAATTGAATGGAAAGAGGATGAAGAGTAGTATGGCTTCTTCTTCTTCCGAGAATTCCCCAAGGCCCACAGAGCAGGCAATTAAGGGACCTTATTAAGAGCACAACAAAGAGGAAACTGCAGCCAACTTCCTTGGAGAGGAGTGCAACTAGGGCAGCGGAAGCTTACTGAACAGTACCTGGCACGCCATCAGACACAATGGATGTTACTCCAGCAGCACCTCCAATAAAATCACAACGTCCGAAATTATTGGAAGTTATCGCAATGGGGCATCCACACAAAAGCGACCACTGTCGTCAACGAAGCAAGCAGGACTATCGACTGCACCATGATCCCTTATATTAGTGACGTGTCTTTTATGCCCATGTAAACAGCGGTTTTAGGAAGAGCTAAACCATAGAGCAAAAGGCATCACTCTTCGTCCAACCCTAGTAGACGCGGGTGATCCTCGTCCCCAAACCACTACAAGTCTTTAGGGCTTCTTTGACGGGAGGTGGGGGGATGAAAGCTACGTGATATTGCTACAGGATATCAGAGAATATCCTCAGAGCGCATATCCGAAAACGATTTTCCAGGTAATCTCCTATTAGCAACTAGTCTCCATGGAAATAATAGCTCGACGAATGTCTGTGGTGCATACCACGAACCTTGAGAGCGTGACTATGCTTATTATTGCTGGTATAGAGGTAACTACTTTACTTCATTTAGCAGTTCAATATTTTTACTTCCTATTTCTATAGGTAAATTATCATTCGTTTTTAACTATACATCTTTCGTTTTATCTAAGTTGGTTTTCAATTTATTATTATTATTTAGCCAATTTTATCAATTTATAGTTTTGATTTAACCTATATAGCATTGACCCCGGAGTCATATATACCGTCCGTATATAAATTTACCTTCCATTGCACTAAGCTTAACTTTAAGTCATTCACATTTATAATAAATAACAACATGCCCAGTACAGTTCCTTGTGAAACTGTTTCGTCTCCACGGCCTGCCAGGTAATCCCATTCATGTTAGTTATTTGTGTTCTATGATACAGATAACTTCCGAATCATTTCTACTCTTAACCTCTTATTCCATACTTCCCCAATTTTACCAACAAGAAAATTCTATCCACCATTTCAAACGTCCTCTATAAATTCAATAATACGGCCGCGATCTTCTTCTCGTATTCCCTTCTTCTTTCGAAATTGCGATGATAAAATTCAAAAATATTTCGCAAGAATGATTCTTCCTGAAACAGTAGTAATCACTGATAATTAAGTGGTTTCTTTGCAGGTATTCTTCTAGTTGCTGCTGGACCACACACTCCATTATATTATCAAATATCACCAACATGATTTTCGGACGGTAGTTCTTACATTTTTTTTTTTTTTTTTTTATGTAATGACTTTCCGCACTAGGACTATCTGTGATTATTTCCAAGCCGTCGGATAAATACCCTCGTACATCTAGTTATTTACAAGATAAGTCAGGGTGTTTCCTAACTCCAACCAATTATCTATAATCATATTTGCACTAAATTTATTAAAATTCTTTGTTTTTGTTGATTTCTTACAGATGGATTCTATTTTATCTTCACTTACTTCTGTGAATTGAAAATCGTTGATAAATTCATTTATCAGAAATTATTGCATTTTCTGCCATTTCCGCATTATGTTGCCAAATTTTACTTCTTTTATTTGTGGCCCTACATTCTCTGAAACAGACCGTCTCAGAATTCGCCAGACTTGTTTGACGTCGTCGCCTTTTACTTTTTGTTCGTACATTCGAAATTTTTCAGCTTAGGCTTTGTATGCGTATTAATCTATTGTTGTCGTCAGGAAACCAACTTATATCCACAGTGCAGTTATCTTTTTTGTTTTTGTTTTTTTTTGTAAAACTCTCAACTGTTTCACCATTTTTATATCAAATTCTTTTGTGCATTTGTGTATTTTTTATAGATTAGATAATTATCTACATTAAATAAAATCTCCAGCGATTCATGGTCGCATATTTTTTAGTAAGCGAAAATCATGGAACTCAAGCCACTACAAAGTACGCATGCTTTTGTACTATAGTAAAGTGTGACCCCATGCGCCCACTAACGTAATTTTTTTCGCGAGGTAAGTTTTGTTAGGTATATCTTTTGAAATGTTGGCATTTTGTAATATTATCGGATGAGTTCTAGCGAAAATAAATAAAAAGTATATTGTGATTTTAGTTTTGAGTGAATAATGTAGCCTTTCTACTCTACTCCAAACTGTGATTCTTATTTATTTACTTTTCTATAAAAACTGTGTTTAAATTGTAGATTTGTGCCCGATGGTAAATTGACTGACAGCTGACGTCTTGAAAACACAAATATCTGAAATGTCCAATTTCTTCGTTCCTCTGATAGAACAGAAATTGTGTGCATACATAAAGTAAATCCGTGCTGCTTTCTTAATCCGTCACCTGTAATTAGAAAGAAAGAATCTACCTACCTATGTTTATGCACTAGTGCAACTTCTTTTAAGCTGATACTAGTGTAAACGTGACCCTTGAAATACTAAATCCATGAAAACTGCATCTGTAGTATGTGGGATCTAGCAAATGGTTGTAATACCAAACTGAAGCTGTAACGTGTGGGATCAAGCAAAGTGTGCCTTCCAATGAGCTGTCACGCTGCCAATACCTATTGTCTGCTATCATTCAGCGAAAAAAAAAAATGAACTGAGAAATGAAAATGGAGCACAATGCCCGTGTAGCCTAGTGTAACAGTAAATGGAAAAATCACTTGGTTATTCTTAAAATTCGACTGATAAAAAAAATCGACTATGAAAACTAACCTAATTGCAATTCACTTTAATTCTATACTAGATTTGTTTTAATTCTACTTATTCGGATAAATCTGCTAATTCTGCTCAAATCTCTTAATTGCACTTACATTATGTAACTAATTGTACGTTCTGTTCTGTTCTTTAGAAATTATTAAATGCTGAAAATAAAGGTTTTGTTAAAATGTCAATCGTGAATCAAATTTCATGTAGTGTAAAGGTGATTTGATAACCTGGCCGCCCTAGGCCTATGGAAGATTGCCGCCCCTCTACTCCCTGTAAAACACGAAAAGTGGCATCGAAAATACCAAGTAACCCAGTACTAATATATGTAGTCTGTAGCGGAGCAAAATTAAAATGATGCGCTTGAACTTGGAGTAAACTAGTAAACAAAGATCCAGTTCGATGATCCAAAATTTTCATAATTGTAATCTCCATACGTGTAAATTTCTTTTTCGGGGTGCTATGGACACATTTTTGAATTTTTAAACGTTGACGTGAGGATTCACAGAGGGTGCGACTATTAAAAAAAAAAATCTCATCAAGTTTTGCCGTCCCCCTAAATTTGCCGCCCTAGGCCTGGGCCTACTCGGCCTATAGGGAAATCCGCCCCTGTCAATACGTCTGCTAATGCCAATGTGAGTCCCTTTATACTGGCATATGGAAATGACGTTTCAATTTTGCTGGTAAGAGATGAAGCTTTTCCGGTCTATGATATTATTTTTGGAAAATATAAATGTATAGCGGGAATGAAAATCAAGCTCAAAAGAGTGGCTTCTGGTGTAGAATGTGCAGAGACCATACAGATTCTGCAATGAAGATCCATTAAACTAAAATTTGGAGTTTAGGAGTGTATATTGGACGCGAAAATAAATATAATCATTGATCTGAAGAGACCCTCTAGAGCTGTAACCTTATGGCGAAGTCAACTTTTTCCAGTCTTCTTAATGGGAAGGGCAATCGTCACAAATTCTTCGACTACGTTGTCAGTCGTGCATCTGCTTACCTTTGAGACGTTAGATGAAGGCATTGTAGGACTTCTTCAAATGAAAACGGGAAACCCTTTCGGATGAAAAATACGATGGGTTGCTAACAGCATAGTCTATAAGTGAATTGGGACTCACTAACTTGGTTGTAAAATCAAGGTGTATTCAATTCGCCTCAATTTCATTTATGTTCAAACCTGAATTGACAGATTAGTGCTCTGCAATGCTTAAGATTTTGAAGCTGAAACATATCAAGTAACGGCTTCGGATATATTATCGATATCTCCGGAAACTTACGAATACAGTCGCATACTCTATGGCTACATGACCTGGCTATCTGAATGGGAGAGATTTCACCAACTAACTAACAGGGACACTGGTGCTGAGATGTGTCACTTTTATTCTGCTGTCGGATATTGGCTTGTAAGTTCAGAGGTTCTCCACAGTTTGTCATGATGACTACACCCACTTCCACAGGCTCTCCACGTATCTAATTTATCTCTTGTACGATATATGGAAGGTCGACATTACGAGAACAATATTGCTACAGGAACCAAGAGTTTGTATCCGAGTGAATTGTTTAATTAATTAGCGTCTTGTTGACTTTAGCCGAATCTATAATTCATTTGTATTACGTCAAAATCGAAGATGGAACTAAGAATACATACACATAAACCTAATCACAGGCACTTAAGAGCCACTTCATTGCGTGGTTGAAGCGACGTTCATGCCCTGAGTATATATGGATAGGAAAGCTGGCATATTTAACTGCACTTGGAAAGCACTCTCGTTGGTGGGGGACGACGCTCTTGCCCTTCGCTGGTGATAACAGGCCACAGCATTTCCAACACTAGTCTACGGAGTTTCTCCCCACATTGGAACTGTTGTAAGTGATGCAGGAAGGTCAAGCAAACCGTTATGGATTTTTAGTTAGAGGAATGCTGGTAATCATATATAGGAAACTCTCTTGAAACTGCCACTTATCTGCAGATATAGGAAAAGTTTTTAACTTGGCTTAACTTCGCCTTTGGTGTGAGATCTAGTCTCAAAGGTGAGAGGAGGTGCCGGTGGAAAATTGATAACTGAACCTTTTTTTAAATTCTAATATAACATTTTTATATAGTACTAATATACTTAATATTACAAAAATTTAATTAAAAGAAACTTAAGACGGCAGTTCAATAACAAAAGTAAAAAAAAAAACAACAAGGAAATTTAAATTCAGTCTAATTCTACTCCTTCGTCTGCCACATTTGGTTTATTCGTTCTGAAATTGAAAATGTAGAACAGAGTAAATCGTCTGTAAACTTCAATGGCAACAAAAGTTAATGTGCTGCGGCGTCTAAGGCTGCGAAAATGTCGCATTACGGAAGGCCTGAGGGTGTAGCACAATGCAGCGTGTAAGGCTATGAAAATATAGCACAACCTAAGGTCTGAATGTGTAGCACAGTGCATCGTGTAAGGCTATAACGGTGCAATACAATTGACATGCTGCAGTGTGCAAGGACGCCGGAGGGCAGCAAAATGCCTCTCGCACCAAAATTCAGCACATTGCAGCACAGTGTTTCAGATTGATCTCTGAAAAAAATTTACTTCTGCTTAGATGTGGGCATGAGATTAATTTCTGCAAAAAGATTCAACTTGTGTATTAAGGATGGGAATATTATTTCAGATTATCTTTAACCAGAATTAACTTCTGTAGAAAATGGTAGGAAAACAGATTATCTCTGACCAGAACCAAACTTCTGTAATAACGTAGGGAACATGATTCTTTATTCAGATTAGCTTTGACCCAGATCAACTCTGTGAAAATAATGGTGCCGTCTACTGAGGTTTATCAGCTTTATAAGGAGCCGGTGTAACCAGAATGTTTGTCTCATCGCTTGGTGTAGCCCTGGTGATGCCTGTTTCATTTGCTTGAATTCTATTTGAGGCGAAAAAGTTGGCTGGATCATTATGTCGCTTGATAACATTGCAAAATTGTCAACATACGGAGGTAAGTATGTATTTTGAAAATTTTGGCTTATTTTATTAATAAATGTTTTGATAGTCTTTTAGATTGTTTATATCGTTAATTTGAACTATATTCGGGTGGATTTATTGAAGAATTTCTAGCAAAATCCCCAAGTTGTGAATTATGGGAATAAGTCATGGGATACAAAATTAAATAAGTATTTTGTGATTTATTAATCTAACTTGATACTTTGTGGTTATTTTGTATTTTGTTTTAGGATAGAAGGCGGTACATCAGGGGAGTTCTGTCTTCGGTAAGTATTTACATTAAAAAAATATTTATATTATTATGGAATTTATAATGTAAACTACATCGAAGCGACAGAGTTTCATCTCCTAGCAAAAGTATCTTAAAACGAAAATCTGAAGTCCCATTTTAATATAACCCTCATAATACATAATATACATTCTTTAGTTTAAACCGACTTGAGAAATAAGTCCAGAGGAAAATTTGTATATTACTTAAATTAAAAATCTTTAAATGTAGTAGACTGATTTTTATACTATAGTTAAAAAGTACAATGGTAACTTATTTGCAAAATAAATAAATGAATAAAGTGAGTAAATACCAAACACACATAATTATTAATTAAATGGACAATTTTTGCATTTCTTTATAAAAGTTCCTTGAATGCTCATCATATAGAGGCTCCTCATAACGTTGTGTAAACATTTCTCGTTTTTTTCCTATCTTGTCTTAAGCTTTATGATAATAATTGTAGACGAATTAACGTGAATATTGACTTTACTCAGGGCCAGCCTTAGGCTTTCAGCTACTGTTACAGTCGGATTTAGTAGATGGAAAAGTTTTATTTTATACATTTCTTTTAGAGATTTTAATTAGATTGTCAAATATATGAGAATTTTCATCAATATGTCCAAAATGTGTCCCGTATTTGAATTATTCACAAGAAAGCTTTAAATTTCAGTGCTGTAAGTTCCTCCAAAATTTTGGGAACTTTTCCAGGGATATTTAAATTATATTTTGTTGCAAGTTTAAGATCACTTTCTCAGAATATTCCTGGTATTAAGGTCCATCATTTCATTGGTAATATATTATTTAAACAGTTGACTGATATGGACTCTTTTTCTCACAGACAATGCTCTGCGTTGCAGTTTAACTGAACAGTTTTTTACTAAAATGAATGGCATTTTTACCCAAAAATGTTTTCTGATTGCATGATTGGATTGGCCAATTTTTGGTATCTACTTTAAATATTAATAGCAAATTATATCTAATTATTCCGCAGGACGAGTTATAGAATCCAAATATAAGCTTGGCTTCTAGCAACAGATCCTAGGGAAATATAGCTGGAAAATTATGGGCTTGGGGTTCGTTTCATTTAAATAAAATTTTTATTACAGAAAATAACACTTGATTTAAACGTAACTTCATTCACTTAACTTTTGAGCAAAAAGACTTCTTCTTAAACTGATTAAAGCGGTTTTTATATAATTTCTTATCTTATGTGAGTGAGATTATCTGTTCGTATTGTTATTATTTATTCATATTAGTTTACATATTTACTTGTGGCTAAAATGATTAAAACTATGATTCATGTGAGGCAAACATGCTGTTTGGACTTTACTTAGTATTCATTATTTATCTAACATGTTAATCACAGTATTTATAAAAATATTGGGTTGTCTGGTGTCTTGTTGGTGGCGAGAACGTTCTTTGATATAACTGGAGAACTGACTACAAATTCCGCAAAATTATGTATAATTTCAAGTGATGAGCACTTCCGTTGCTGATTTTTTAATGTGGGCCAAAATGACTCATATCAATAGTGTAAAAGGGTATTGATTCAATTCTGAAGAAATTAAGTTGATAATGTGTTTTATCCGTTTCACTTAATTCCCCCTATATTTCTCCAGTTGACTTAAACTTGGCTTACGTTCTCATGAAAATTCCAGACGATAGGTCTGCACTTTTCATGTGAACGGGCCTTCCACATTACTCGTATTTGATTAAGATAACAACTAAAAATTAGTTCTAATTATGTTCGGCAGTTGCGCAGAACTAGAATTGGTAATTTGATATTTTCTTTCAAGTAAATTGTATTGTATCAATTGATTGTTTTTTTTTTTTAATTCCAATAAAATGTGCTCTATACTTATTAAATTCGTATTCTTATGATACACAAAGTATATTTTTTCACAAATAGGTTTCTTATATCACACTGAATCAAAACAGCAGTCTTTAAAACCAGACAACGTTTCCTAAGTCCCAAAATATTAATATAAATCCTCTGTGAAATTGTAATTGAAAATGCTAAGTATTCAAATTTAATAATTCTTGTTTCCTATTGCACATACCTGGATTTGAATCTACCCCTTTCTCTAATACACTATACCTATTGAGATGCAAGCAATATGTGGATAGTTGCAATTTCATTCAGAATCGTCATGTTCAGAGGAGGTGTTCTATTGATGAAATGTATTTACACAAGCACAACAATCAACTACATGCATAAAGGCTTTATTCCAAAAGGTAGCCTAAGAAACGGAAAACCTGCAATTCCAAGTAGCACAGCTATGTATTGTATATATGTTAAACATATGTGAATAAATTATTTTCGAACTCATATTCATTCGCCTAAATAAAACGTCGAAAATATTATTTCTACAATAATTGATTATTGATTTCTAGAGCATGAAAAGAAAATTCTGACAGCTTTACCTGCATCTTCGCAGCTTATTAAACTAATAATTGGTTCCGGTTCGTCTGTTCTTCCTGTTTATCCCAATAAATCAGAACAAATTGCCCTGTTCTTACGTCAGTTTGACTCGTAGAATGTAGATAATAGCACGGGAAAATGATGGTTGATTTTAATGAGATATGATAGAAGTAAAGAGAAAAACTGAAAGGCACAGATTTTTCCAACTTCTGCAGGAATGATTCTAAAAAGAATCCAATCATTACAATTGCTAATGCTGTATCTCACTGTGACGTACCTTAATATGCACACATATTTTTGTATATATATATATAGATTTACATATGTATATACTATATCATCTTATGTATAATAAATCTGTAATTAGTTTCCATGTTGCTGTTTTACTCCTATCGGAGCATTTGTGCTCCATTTAAGTTATGAGTGCTGCCGTGCTACTCCACAAAAAGAATTATCGAGTTTGATTTTGGATTTTTCAGTGTGCAAAACTTTAAAGCGTTTATCTGACAATCGTCATTTTTGAAGTCGGCGAACGCTGTAATTCAAAATCTTATGCACCGATTCTTTTGAAGTTGTGTGCACTATTTCTATACATAAATCACCAGGTAACAACGTCGAGTTTATTTTTTTTTTATTATTTTTATTTTACAACAATAAATTTGCCGATTTTTTAAGCTAAAATCGCGTTTTTGATTTCCAAGTGCTACCAAAAATGGAAAAATTGATTATAAAAAAAAAAGCTGGATGTTGTTACCTAGAGACACATTTTACCTAACAAACGCATTTTGATTTTTTTGTTTCAAATGATCTAGTGACGATTTATAGTGTTCACCGCAAAACAACTTTTTTTCGAGGCGCCTGCGGAGATTTGCTGCCACTGGCTTATTTATCAATATTTTGCAATAAAAATTTAGGAAAATATAGTTCAGATCTTGTTATATTATATGCAAATTAATTAAATAAACTAGCATTACCTGTATTATATCTGAAATCCAGATATAACCATTTTTCAATATTTCTCACCATTCATCTTCGTAAATAAGTCAATTACGCGTAATTCATAATATAATTGCGAAATTCTTATTTACACGCATTTAATTCTTCAAAATATTTGTCCCTACAAAATTACTAAATACGCATAGACCAAAATTCGATACGTTAGAATCTTCTTATTAGTAATCATAAAAATCTCGTTAAGAATAAACAAAAAACAATTCTCTTGGAAGAAAATCTTAAACAAAAACAAATTCTCCGAATTGAAACTAAAAGCTTTCATGTAAATAAAACCGTAAATCATAACCTTAATCACCCAAGCGCTTAAAGATAAACAAAAGCTTTCGAATTTCAAATGTTCAAGGTTCAAGTGTTCATTGTAAACAAATATCCAATAAATATGTTAAGCACTAAGTAAAAGCTCAAGTGTTTAAAATAAACAACGGGATTCAAATTAAAAGCCAGAGTGTTTGAGATAAACAAGTCCCTAGTAAACAAAGGGGTTTAAGTTTCAAGGCAACATGACTAATTGTTGATCATGAATTTCTTCACGCTACAATCGACCAATGGGAGATCAATTCAAATATTGATCGCATCACTAATTGGGAAATAACCAATGGCAAATCGACCGGTTGGTATTCCTAAGGTTTATCCCTACTATTGGGAATGATCGCGACTTTTCGATTGCGAAATTCATCCTTAAAAAATGGGATAATAACCTAGGAAAATCAATCGATTACCAAGGTTCTTTGGACAATTATCAAGTTTTTTTTTATTAGTTCAATACATTCAGTTTGCGTTTTACACAAAGGAAAATAGTTAAAACGTTTTAAACAGAAAAATAAGAAAGAGTCAGCTCAGTGAATTTTATAGATTATAATGATAATAAAAGATTTATATAAAAACGGAGTTTATAAATAAAATAATAACAATAAGACAAAAGTAATTTTAATAATAAAATTATGGAAAAATTCTTAATAAGTGGAACTTATGTTAACCGATAATATTCAGAATAAAGAGTAAACAAATTACAAAACTGTGACTTTTCATTCTAGCAAGAGAAAATTATTGTCAAAGTGTACAAATATAAACTAACAAAATTGGTGTCAGAAGTGATAAAAAAATTAAACTAACACCTGTATCGTATAAAAAAATTCTGAATATATGATTTTATTTCACCGAATTAACCTTACCCCCCCCCCCCCCCCCTTAAGAACGAAGAAGTGGAAGAACAATAGTCAGTAGCATTATTAATACCGTTCCAATTGTAGTCTAATTATCCCATACTGGGATGATTTTTGCTAGTGTGACTTAACTGACGGGTATATGTAATTCAGAGTGAAAAGCCGTGTAAAAATGAAAAATACAGCTGGCAACATCGAAATCTATAAAATATTTTTAGTTATGTCCGGCATTCCTATTCTAGTACTGTCAAAAATGAAATGATGATAATAAAGATAAAACAAGACCAACAAAATGAAGAGTCCAGTAGGGCAGGGAGACGAAGAACACATGGTTTGCATACAAGTTATGTTTTACGAATAATATACCAAACCCATCAGAAGCGTATTTAAATGTTAAGCATAGAATAGAATTTAAGCATAATAATATAATGAAGGCTTGTGCGAATTCAAGTCTTCATTTTCGACTTCGTCAGTCAGTCACGTTACACCACAAGTTCAGTTAGACCATTTGTACATCGAAGCGCGAAAACGCTGAACCAAACAACTCACTTTTCTACCTTCTTACAGCGGATATTTCCAATTAAGCTTATACTAAAAGGTTGGAAATTTCTTATCCTTTGATTTTCGGCAATAAATTATTGATTTCTTACATTTTTTCTCGAGAAATGTATATTTAAATATTTTTGCGATCGAAAATTAAACGAAAGCATTGAAATGTGCTTTTCGTGAAATACAAAGTAACAAATTAAGAATTTCTTACGAATAATGAAAAAGTAAAACTTGCAAAGAGCAGAGAGCATCTAACAGAAAGAATGCATCTCGTATATTGAAAAGTTTTATATGGCGGGTTGTAATATTACGACCCGCTCTCACAAATTTTACGAAAACTCTCTGCTTTTTAACGACCCGCTACTTACTACGCAGACACCTGTTGTCAGCGGGTCGTCAAAGCACCAGACCCAGCGCCTGCATTACGGGTTTCCTGAAATAATCAAGGATTTATGCCATGTTTTTTTATAGCAATACCAATGTTTGTTGGTGTAATTCCTATTATATGTGTACAGCACGTGCTTCTGTTTACATTCGTTTTGCTCTGAAGAGATTAATTGAATGAAACTCATTCTAGATTCTCTGTTATTTTCTGGAAAAATGAGAATTTTATTTTACATCGCTTTTCAGCACCTTGGTGAAAGTAAAATTTATCTTTATTTTAAAATGTTGAGGTAGTGTTACCCGACCTACATTATTATGAATAATTTAAAACGATTTTGGAGATGTTCTAGAAGATTTCGTCGTTCGGGTAATCCTATGTTCTCTCAATTTTTGTTTTTAACTCGTTGTCGAAATCGTATTACAATAATGCATAGCCAAGTTCTTTTCCCCGATTCAGGCAAAAGACGAAAGTATATGACATTACCTGTTTCGATCTAATAAACATGAAAAATTTTGTTCGGCTGTCTCTATCTTCTTATTAGGTTATCTTTGGCCATCGGGTTGCGTAGACAAAGTGAACAGAAGAGGATATGGTCCTGTAGGCGTGGTCGTGGTGGTCATTTGGCTGATGTTATTTTCCATTATTAACCGCATACCTTCCTCTTTATAATGAAATAAAGATCCGATCATTTGTCTCAAAAAATGGCATTTTTCTTTGAATATCAAAATAACACCTCTTATTGGAAAACCCCTTATACGAGAACGATCACTCCTTGACGTTTTTATTGTACTGAAAAGTTCTTCAGGATATGAAATCCCTTAAATTGGACATAATCATTTTTACTGTCCGACTAACCGTTCTAAAAAGTTATGCGGAAAACCACTTCTGCATGAAATTTCCACAAATGATCTTCCATTTGGAGGAAAAGCGGTAGTTTTTGGAGGCGATTTTCGACAAACTCTACCAACCGTTGCCAGAGGAACGCGCATGGACATTCTCGAAAGTATCGTTACATCGAATAAAATGTGGCAGCATTTCACGATACTATCACTTAAAAGCAAACACGCATAGCGATGGACAGGATCAGCAAACTACCATTGGCTCTTAGGCCGCTTACACATCGAAAAACGAAAACGAACTAATAAACGGTTCCACACCGAAAATCCGTTTATGCTTACATATAAACAAAAGTTGGGTTGGGTTTGTATCAAATGTAAATAAACGGAAATGAGGTTATGTAAGATCGAAAAGAATATTCGTTCGTGTGTGGAACGTAGTATTGAACGAAAATATACTTGATAGTTCTGAACGAAAATTTGTTTCTCGTACGAATAAACATAAGAAGGTGTTTTAATTAAAATAAAGCTTTAAATATGGATATTTTTTTATTTAAACTGTAATTAGAATAAATATCCAATATATTATTACATGTATTGCGGCAAATTTCTGTTGGTTCAGGACAACATTTGTGTTTTTCGGTTTAGTATTTTCGTTTTTCGATGTGCAAACGGCCGTAGGTGTTGGAAGAGAAACCGTGCACCAATTCCTGGACTAAACTGCAACGACATAATCGAAGTCCCTCAAGTAATGGTTAATGGGGGTACAACCTTATTGCATCGATCTACAGAGACAACATTTAGCAAATATCTGTTGAGAGGTTAGCGAGCCAAGCTCCAAAAAATGGTCATATGTAGGAAATTAACAGGATAATAATTCCTATGATTCCAGATTCTGTCGGTTCATATGATTCCAGCGATGCATTGAACTTTCCAACAGAATTTCTTAGTGAGTAAACGCCATGGCGTACGCCACCATATTTGTTGCTGTTGAAGGAAGGAGTTATCGTAATGCTGTTGCAAAACTTGAACTCAAAGAAAGGATTATGCAATGGCAAACGTTTGGTTATCAGAGGAATTCACCGAAATTCAGTCAGAGCAGGGCCTATTTCCGAATGTAATCGAGTATCAGGTGAAAGTAAAAATTCATCAAAATCGACAACAAGGAGAGCTGCAGAATGATGTAAGGAGAAATGTGGTTTTCCTTGAAAAAACAGAAATATATGCATGTAAATGATCTGATCTCGTTCTAGCAACGGGAAACTTTAGTTAGTATATGTACAAATTAAAAAGAATATTGGATATGCTGCTATCAAATTCTCCTAGTTACTAAGATAGGTCATTTCGATAAGAACAAATTTATATATCCAACATTTTCGTTACTCAATACTGACCTCACAAGTTTGGAGGTTATTTCAGTACTTCAACGAAGTTATTACCATTCTTCTCATCTCATAAGAAAGTGTCAGCTTAGGAGAAAATCATTGAAAAATCAGTGAAATTGCAATTTTTGTTGTAAATTGAATAATGGATCCTAGATGAATGCGGCAGCATTAATAATAAATTTTTGGAAAGAAATTTTTCATATTCCATATTTTTACGTGAGCCGAATTGAAAAATATAATTTATTGTAAGTGATGGCATCACGGGTATTCTCTGAATCCTGCTGTGTCAAGTCGGCTTTTGATATTCATCAGTCATAACCAAAGTGCACCCATCAAGAAAGATAGAATAGAGGTGGTGCGTGTTCCATTTATTTAATCGAAGGCAGTAAACCGAACATAGAATTTTATCCACGTAAGAATTCAATAAATCTATCGCCAGCGACGGATTGATGGAGAGAAATTATTCATTTGAAAAAAAAAAAAATATGTCATTCTCTTATATGTATGCATGTACTACTTTGAGGATTTCAGGAAATGTGACGGATTTGTAAATGCCCAACGAGCTTTGTCATAATATGAGGCTTGTAATGAAAAATTGCTCGTATATAAATGGTTTGTAGATTGTGGTGCAGTTTTACTCAATTTTAATTTTGATAGTATGAAATTATTCAGTTATTTGTAAAATTGAAACTTCTGTTTGCTTTATCGTTTTATGTAACAGAATTTAGTTCTCAATGCACCTGTTAATTATTAGGAGCATTAGTGTTCTACAATTTAAATGAAAAAGAAAAAAACGCCTTTAATGAACGAATTTTTGGGGTTTGTTTGAATTAATCAAATTCAATTTTGGCTGAGAATCGATATAGGGATAAGTAATAATTTCAAATTAATTTTAAGAATAATTTATTGTTATTTTCATTAAAATTGCAGTTGCAGAACAAAATGAACTTTTCAACCCAACGACCAGAGCGGTCTCGTCAGTATACTTATATCTGATTCGTTGAAATGATTTTTAGTGAATTTCAGTTTACTAATAGATGAGAAAATGACCACCTATATTTATTATATTCATCAATTTTACCAGTACCTACCTAACTAAAGTCTACCTGCTATTTTATAACCAAAATGTACCTGAAAGCCCTAAGAGAGGGGTAAAATAAAACATATATATGTAATAAATTTTGACATAAGTAAATCATGCTTAAGACATGATTAGCTTAACATCTAAATAAATGAAAAAAGGCGTTAGCAATTTCTTCCAGTTCTTTTCATTAACAAAATAAAAAACAAATAATTTCCCACAAAACTAGTTCGGAAAAACAAAAGTTTCAGTTTTCATCCACGTCGTTTTGTTCGAAAACTCCCACGGCAAATATTGCCGTCAGAAAAATGTTTCAGTAGAATTAAATAAATTACAAATAAATCAAAAACAAGTCTTACCTTTATATGCCGGGAAAAATACAATATGTATGTATGTATGATGTACACACACATTACGTAAAGCTTTCGCGATAAGGAATGTGCGCCGCGATTTCAAACGTCAAGACGGTGGCTCATGTTTACAAGGTTGTAAAATTACATTTTTTAAGCCAGCGTCTGGCGCAAATTTGCAGGACAAGTTGTTACAAGTCTAATGAAAAAATTGATACAATGCGAATTAAGCATTTTCTACCCTGATCACCGGGACTTATAGTCCAGTCAAATAAGCCGAAAAAATGCTAAAGATCGCATTTAATTTGTTTCAGGCTGCAATTTTGAGGGTTGGTGTAGGGTGGTCCTGGGAGTATTGTCGCAAAAATGCAGCCTCGCAGGACCAAAAAAAGGGGTGAAAGACAATAAAAACACCCCCGAACGCATGACAATCTATTTGCCTGGCGTGCGGTTTGGAAGAGGTAAAATTTTTGAAAAAATTAAAAATGCTATATTATTCAGAATATGATTCTAAATAAAAAAGTCTATGGTGGCCAACCCCTCTCGTAAGGGCGCGACAGGAAAACCGAAAGAAGCTAAGGGTGGACACTTCGCTATATCCACTAACATGTGTCCGATTACTTCAATTCTGCAACATTTTCGTTCAAGAGCTAGCAACCAAAAGAAGCGCGAATTTTTCGATGATGGAATGGAAAAACGAGGGGAGTGAAGAAAGTTATCCGACTATATGTTGAGCAATATTTGCGCTCATGTTTTGCTGTGGTGACGTACTTGGAACATTTTTGAATTTTTCTTAGAATTTTGGCTGGTTGTGCAAAGCGAGTCGAGATATGATGATTTTTGCTTTGAATTTTTTCTTTTTAGTTCAATATGGCTGCAGCTTTGCGTATTCGATGGTTTTTAGGCTTTTAGGTGACTGCGATTGCGTAGGCGTGGAAGAAAATAATGTTATGTGATTGTGTACATTTGTTGTTTGTTTTTAATTGTTGTAAAGGGTAGGATATGGGATTGCAGGCTACACAGGAAGAATGAGATATAATAAATTAATGGTATAGACTAGATGGGTGGGATCTGGGTTGGTTAGATGGTTAAAAATAGAGGCGGCACCTTATTTAAAAATTTATTACTGACAACTCATAGTTATATATAAAATTTGCAGGTGCAGGGTTTACTAATTCCCAATATGATATAGTGCAATAATTGTCTCTTGCAATTTTCAAATCAAAAAATCAAATCAAATTAAAAAAGATTTGTTTAATCATATTGATTCTACTTTGTGTGGGCACTTGGTGGAGCATGCTACACATTATGTAAGATGTTATAAATTTTAAGCAATTTAAATAATTTAAATAAACACTTGGCAATTTATGTTCAACTTTATAAATGTATTTGTCATTTTATTAAAAAAAAAACAAAAAACAAAAAATTACAGCCGACGCGTTTCGTTCGATCAGAACATTATCAAGGCTAAACGACTACTAATTATCAATTTTGATTGTGCTGGCTAGATGCTCTGAGAGCTAATTTTAACAATAACAGGGTCTAGCAGATGGCTTCTGTTACTGAAATCAATTTGGTCATTAACTAGAAAAGTACCATTCTTCTTTTGCTTTCTGATTTCATAGATTTCGTACTTGTCTAATATTTTTCCACCTTTTAAGCAATGCACGTTTTGCAAAGCCAGAGTTCGGGTTATTGGATTTACTAGATTTTATGTGTTCAGAAAATCTTGTCTTAAGAGATATTTTTGTCTTCCTTATATAAACAGCTTGGCAATCGTTGCAGTTAAGCTTATAGACTCCAGCATCTAGCCAGCACAATCAAAATTGATAATTAGTAGTCGTTTAGCCTTGATAATGTTCTGATCGAACAAAACGCGTCGGCTGTAATTTTTTGTTTTTTGTTTTTTTTTTAATGACAAATACATTTATAAAGTTGAACATAAATTGCCAAGTGTTTATTTAAATTATTTAAATTGCTTAAAATTTATAACACCTTACATAATGTGTAGCATGCTCCACCAAGTGCCCACACAAAGTAGAATCAATATGATTAAACAAATCTTTTTTAATTTGATTTGATTTTTTGATTTGAAAATTGCAAGAGACAATTATAGCACTATATCATATTGGGAATTAGTAAACCCTGCACCTGCAAATTTTATATATAACTATGAGTTGTCAGTAATAAATTTTTAAATAAGGTGCCGCCTCTATTTTTAACCATCTAACCAACCCAGATCCCACCCATCTAGTCTATACCATTAATTTATTATATCTCATTCTTCCTGTGTAGCCTGCAATCCCATATCCTACCCTTTACAACAATTAAAAACAAACAACAAATGTACACAATCACATAACATTATTTTCTTCCACACCTACGCAATCGCAGTCACCTAAAAGCCTAAAAACCATCGAATACGCAAAGCTGCAGCCATATTGAACTAAAAAGAAAAAATTCAAAGCAAAAATCATCATATCTCGACTCGCTTTGCACAACCAGCCAAAATTCTAAGAAAAATTCAAAAATGTTCCAAGTACGTCACCACAGCAAAACATGAGCGCAAATATTGCTCAACATATAGTCGGATAACTTTCTTCACTCCCCTCGTTTTTCCATTCCATCATCGAAAAATTCGCGCTTCTTTTGGTTGCTAGCTCTTGAACGAAAATGTTGCAGAATTGAAGTAATCGGACACATGTTAGTGGATATAGCGAAGTGTCCACCCTTAGCTTCTTTCGGTTTTCCTGTCGCGCCCTTACGAGATAGGGGTTGGCCACCATAGACTTTTTTATTTTATAATCATATTCTGAATAATATAGCATTTTTAATTTTTTCAAAAAGTTTACCTCTTCCAAACCGCACGCCAGGCAAATAGATGGTCATGCGTTCGGGCGTGTTTTTATTGTCTTTCACCCCTTTTTTTGGTCCTGCGAGGCTGCATTTTTGCGACAATACTCCCAGGACCACCCTGCACCAACCCTCAAAATTGCAGCCTGAAACAAATTAAATGCGATCTTTAGCATTTTTTCGGCTTATTTGACTGGACTATTAACACTTTCATGCCGGCGCCGATATTCATGTTTTTTACTGTGAGAGAGCGAATTCGAGTTCGAGTCTTACTTCAGCTGGCGGCGCGGTATCTTCGCATCCGTTCATCTCCGATTTCGATGAAACTTTTACAGTTCTTAGGAATAACAACCAAAATGGCTTACCCATATTTTTGTTCGTTCCCCTTATCACGTGATTTTACGATGAAAAAAAATTATATTTCATGAACGGAGCAACCGATTTTTCTGCCTCAAATGCCAAATGAAGCTTAATGCTTTATGTTTTTTTACAAAAAAATATAGCACTAGTGGGGACTTCTAGCACTTTTTTTTTATCTTTATTTGCAAGCTATCTACCTATATAAAAAAATTGCGATGGTGCTCGGCTTCGTTGGAACAAGTTGGAATTTGTATAAGGTTG
>OZ002744.1:53374488-53424427 GCA_963924295.1 Dioctria rufipes | reverse complement strand
TATCGTTGATACATATACTCAGTTTATATGGGCCAGTATGCTGTCTCTGCCAAACGAAAATTAATAGGTAGGATTATGTTTGGGGGCAGGAATGAGCCATCATTCACCCTACAAATTTCGAGGCAGCATACTGACCCATCTAAACTGGGTCGTATAAAATATTTATCTTCTTTTCTAGAGATAAGCTTAAATTCAGTATCCGTTATATTAATTCCATTCTTCAATTCATTTGCTGGACCGCTTGCATTAGCGATGAGTTCATACCTATTTTGTAATCGGCTTAATTAGTGATACGTTTTATTCGATTGGGTAGCAATTGCCCCAATTGGCTCCCGTGTATTCTCACCAGCTTACTGGAGTATTACGGCATCTTTTAAACTGAGGTTGCAGCTATAAGTAATGGAGCAGAGATGTTAATATCAAATATAAATATATATATCATTGATTAAAGATATCAGAATTTTTATTGAGAATAAAACTGCCGTAGACTCGATAAAAATATCATCAAAACGGCATCTTCATGTAGATAAACTTGCTGAAATTAGGTACGACGAAAATCATACTAAGAACACCTTTCGTGCCCATGTAAGATCAGAAATAGAACATCCGAATCATTCTGTCGCGCCTTAGATTCAATATTCAGAAGAGACGGTCTGAATCTTCTAACTAAATACGGGCTTGAACGTGGAAAAATTCATGTCGAAATTTGAAAGGAATAGTTAAACCAATTAATGTTTCACATCAATCATCACGAGCAGTATTCGGCTCAAATTACTAACCCATGCAACAACACCAGACCGAGGCGCATTAAAAGACATTCACAGATGAGTATCTTGTCGATCCAAAGTTATCAGTAGGTTATGTGGGAAACATCTCAACATCTGATCACATGTACTGAAAACTAGTACCTATAAGCAAACCAGCCCGAATTTGACGCTGCTTGATCGATTAGTACGAAGACAGCACAAGTCGGGGAACAAGTCGATTAAATCACAGGCAAAGTCCATCATAGACGAGAAATCTTCCACGTAGCTAGCGGAAGTCCCCACTTATGAGGATACGCCGAAGATTTGAATTCGAATATTCTGAAGTGGCTTGATGGGCTAGTAAGAAGACAGACCAAGTCAATTAAATCACATCCAAAGACCATCATAGACGAGATATCTTCTACGTAGCTAGAGGAAGCCCTTACTTCTGAGGATAGGCCGAAGAGATGGATTTGAATAATCTGACACGGCTCGATCGATTGATGCATCAAGTACAGAGCTGCAGAAAGTCCGTGCAGGTTTAAAGTAAGCACCTGCCATTATGGCTTAATCCCACGATGTCCTTCACACTCGGATTGACTTTGTGACGTCAATCATCACCCCCTCCAGAAACATTTGTTATTCTGAAGTATCACTCGACGCCAAGTGCATGCTTGGCGCTACCACTGATAGGAGCGAGACCTATCTAACATTTCTGACGATCTATGGTTCACAGCACAGTTGATTAAGCGCAACTCCACACCAAACTCCTATCCAAGTTCAGCGAGAATATGTCAGCGATCATTTATCTACATGAATAATCACTGAATTATCCCACACTCACCAGGGTATTCACTCTGACCGTGATATGGGCGACCACCACAACCACACGTTACTACCCGAAGTGCCTCTCCAATGTCGGCATGGAAGAGTTCCATGGGTAAACCGACCCCTTGGTACCAGATGACGTCTGCTAATTTTTTCGTGGCCAAGGCTATTTTATAGTCAAAGCAACTTCAGTTGTGCTTCATGTAAGCCCGGCACTGATAACTCTCTCCTTTCTATGCTGCGTTTTATTCGGCTGATGCTATTCCAGGTACTTCCTGCCTTGCATATCCCCTCCTTCTTTATTTAAAGACCTTCTTTGCATATGTAGCAATGCAATGATGCTTATATCTTCTAGTCAGTGCATTCCTGAAGCCATAGCTTCCCTCTAATCTTTCAAAACCAATGCTGTCCAGGTCTCTAAATCCTTCGTACTTTTGACACTCGCATAGTACGTGTACCTAGTCTTCGCAAACGAGTCCACAGATAAATCCCTGGCTTTCAGACAGCCCCCTCTTATGCAAACATGCATTCAGGGAGCCATGGACAGTCAGGAGGAAAAGCAAGTACCGATAGAATTACACGAATGAACTCCAACGTCGCTCTCATTCCATCTATCCATAATGCACTGCCGCAGTGCATTTTCCCTCTCCTTTATGCTTAGGCCTTGCACAGCTTAATGTGACACCGACTCATGTTTTCGCAGGACAATTCCCTTCTTGACACTGTAAGACAAGCCCCTGCCTATCGCTACAAGATAAAGCGGGGCTGCACCTGTTAAGATATGAAGGGCCTCTCCTGAAACAGTACGACAAACTGATCTGGCGTGAAGCAGTAAAACCGCTAGATTCCACACTTTCAGCGCAAAGGGAGGAGGAACTCCTTTTGCTACCAATATTCTCCTCAAATCACTGGATATCCCCTTCATTTCAGCTATTGCAAGCTTAATCTGGTAGTCCTTACCCTTGACCTGGGCAAGAATTCCGAAATTTTAAATTTGTTGAGCCATAACTTCAATATGGAAAGGGTGAGGGAAAAAAATTATAGACCGTTGGCAAGGTCGACGATTATCTATCTACCAAAGTTTAAATCATGATCATATGTTGTGACGTTCAGAAGTTACAGGGTGATCTATAAAAACATTCCCAAATATTTTAATGTCCCGTTATCTCGGAAACCGTTACGATTTCCTCAACCCACCACGACAATTTTTTGTTTGTCTAAGCATGACCTATCCGTAGCCTTCGGGTACCAGACAACATACGGGACACACTGTATAATGTAGAAATAAAAATATTTCAAATGATTTTAATGAAAATCCAACAGTCACCACAAATTTAGTAGTTGATACAGTTGTGATTTAACAGAGTGTAGTAGCATTTAGCCAGAAAGATGCAAGATAAAAAGGAACTCTATTGTGTATAAGTGTAGTCATATATTTGCATACCATACTCTTAAAATTAGGCATAACGAAATATCAATGATAACAAATTAACAGCCATCAACTAAATGTAAATGTAAAAATTGACGATTTAAATTAGATTTCAAGACAACCCGTTTTTCGAACATATTATCTGAAATAATTATTATCTTATACATAGTACAACTCTGCATATAAATGTTCATTGTTGACATACGAATTGAGAAAAAAAAGTCATTTCCGGCTAGCTTATTCTACTCGAACCACAGAGCGCAGGGAACAATAATTTGGTTTGGTTTTAAAAGAAAATGGAAGATTTTCCATTTCTTGTTGAATTAGACATAAAATGTACAAGAGTCCATTAAGATCTTATGTTTGATATGCCTCCAAAGCTCAAAGGTATAATATATAATACCGATTCCTTAGAGTTCTGCGAAAAAATTTTGCTTAGTTGTTTAAAAATGAGTAAAATGTTGAGTACATTGCATAAATAGTAGAAGTATATTTTTTTTTTCTAGTAGAATATATTCGATACCCCAAACAAGTAAATTCAATTTTGCTATACGTTTCGGAGAATATGGATTGAAAGAAGGATAATGGCGGTCCTTAAGACGTATTTTAATAAACATGTCTTTAGATATTACGCTTCCTTGCAGTATAGATAACTGAATTTTCAACCGATATTTTATTAGCGTTGACATGAAATATTTACATTCTCGCAGTAGTGTAGATTTAAGTGTAGATATAAATGTTGTTTATGCCCGGCGTGGGAATTATTAAAAAGTTGCAAATTTATATCACTCTCTTTAACATAGATACAGTATAAACCTTAACTTTCATACATCAAGCTCATTTGTAGATTGTCAACAGTTCTAACGATATTGCATAACATTTTCTATATATATATATATATATAGTATATTTTCAAACAAAAAATTTCGCAAATAAACTTACTCCGTTGGTACGTTGGTATATTCAAATTACCCTAAACAGCATGATACAAAGAAAACCTGTGAACATACTTTCCCATCACCGTCCTGTGCGATCTCCAGCTCACTATGATTGCGCAATTGGTCTGAGTGTCTTGAGCTTCCAGGCGGAAGTGACAGAATTTAGTTTTTCCAGCCCGTCCCAATAGAAAAATTTTTGTTATCCTTGAGGATGATTCCTCGTCTTCACTTATTTGAGTGTTTACTGATAATCGCACACTATCCTAGATTTTATGGTGATGGACTCTAAAGAGTTAGCAGTGCTTGATTATCCCAGAGGATATAATTGAGCCACTTAAAACTTTTAGACACATACCCATAGAAATAGCCTAATGCCACCCTTTATTTTAGAACCATGTATATACGACACCATTGATCCTTGATGAAATTATAATTAGAATAAAATAGAAGAGAATACATTTTTTTCATACTACAAAGATAACCAGATCTTAAACTTACAAAGTGAATTGGAATTGTACATAATTAGTAAAATAATCTTGCCACATTAAATTAGGAGAAATACATTAATTTACTAAAAACTAACTTAACTAACTAAGCTTAGCCTAACTAAACTATAATTATAGATCTAAAAATAGACTCTATTTTTATTGAGACCTGCCATTCCCTTTAACTCGTACACGAATTTGTCTATTTCTTTACTATTTTCGACACTCGCGTAGACTTTGGAATTTGGTACACAGGTTCATGACGCGTAACAATTGAATCTGTCAAAATTTGAACCGGAAATTTCCATGGAAAATCCGCAAATCGGGAAAAATCATTTGAAAATTTGGTACAAATTTGATTAGTGATTAATCCGTTTCACGAAAAATGCAGAGTTTTCCGATTTCTCCGAAATATTTTCCGGAATTTTCCGACTTTTCCGGAAAATTTTCCGACTTAAAAAAGTTTTCTAAATTATGCAGGATCAAATTCCCTATCAATTGGCATCATTACTTTCTCTCCGACAATGGTGAAAACTTGCAGAAAAAATCGAAGAAAATTCATGTAAAACGCTTTTCCGGAGTTTTTCCGACAAAGGAAGCGTTTGAGCGTTTTGCAACCTAAGACAAAGTTGTAGAGCGAAATGAGTTGCATAAAGTTGCTTTTGTGGAAAACTCCATGGAAAACCCGGAAAAGCGGGAAAATCATCGGAAAAATTTTCATCGATATGATTAGTGATAAACCTGTTTCAGGAAAAATGCAGTATTTTCCAATTTAGTTAACGTGAAAAAGGCAGAAAATAAAATAAGTAAAAAACGAGTTTTCAAACAAAACTGAGGCCAAGTCGCATGAAAAAGTAGAAAATAAACTTTTCTTCACACACAGAGGTGGACTCAGAGAGGAATAGGAAAAGAAAAAACATGTATATCAGTTAGAAAAAAAAAGTTATCAAAAGACATATCAATATGTATGCAAGTTGAACCCCAAATAGTTAGGATAAGTTTAGTCGCAATATTGATTTCTAAAAGATTCCGTTGGATCCTGTTCTCTGTATGGTAACTAGCAAACGATTACACAAACGAATGCCCTTGACGAAGTAGAGGGCTCACTATTACGTGGTTTACAACGGCGAATCGAAAGGTTCATGTGGCAGGATGACTGTAAGAAACTCGATCTCTCAAATAGGTATGAGGGCTTCTCGCTGTATATAAGTCTATGAAGGAGTTTAAGTCTGTAATTTATTAGATGAGCTTCTATCGGACAATTAAGTAAGGACGTTACATAAGGAGAGACATAACAATATCGCGGCAATTTGAAAACAAATCGGGTTACATCATTGAATGCAACCAAGAGTTTTCTACGACAGACTGAATCGAGAACTGCAAATATCATACAACCATATGTGAAATGTGGTAGCAAAAGGGATTTCGCTAGTCTTACTCGTAAATGATTCATTAGGCAATCGGAGTTCAATAAAAGCTGCTGTCATCCATATATTTTCCTTAGTGTAGCCGTAACATGATCACAACATGAAAATTTTGAGTTGAGGTGAAACCCTCAACACTTCACAGATTTACATATACTAGTCTATTGTCTTTTAAATTAATCGGTGGTAAAGAATTCTCATCAATATCACGTCTATAGATCGTCATACAGTTCGATTAATTTTGGTAAAGGCCTAAGTTATTTTGCTTAGACCAGTCACATACACATTTAAGATCGTCATTTATTCGACTTATGCAATCTTCAACTAAGCCGGTTGGTCTACTAAGGTATATTTGCACATCATCAGCGTACAGCTGAACGGAGGCATCTACAATAACATCTGGGAGATCAGTAATATAGAGACTGAAAAGCAGGGGACCTAGTACGGATCCATGTGGCGCGCCACAAGAGAGAGATACACTTCACGAGGTAACATTAATTGTTTTTACAAATTGACTACGCCCACTTTTAATGAAGGTTATTGCCAATGAAGAGAGAGGAATTTATTACCGAACATAGTCAGCAACTTCGAGTGATCTATGTAGTCGAACGCTTTACTAAAATGAAGTAGCGCAAGAATAGTCAGATGATCTTTATCAAGTGCCATGTGAAAATCCGATGTCAAATTTAGCATAGTGGCTTCACAGCTGTGATAAGGACGAAGGACAGATAGCCAGGTTGACAGCAAATAGTTTCCTTTTGTGTTCTTTACTGCTATATTACTTTTTTAAATACCTTAGCCAAATAGCACAGAAGGCTAATTGGACAGAAATCACTTGGAGTACATGCAGTGGACTTCTTTGAAATAGGCACCACCAACAAGCATTGATTGGGGAATTGAGATGTAGTGATACAATGGCTGAAGATGTGCGTTAGAATTTTGACTATTCAAGGCGTAATAAGTTTTATAAATTTTGGTTGCAGTCCATCGGGTCCTGCAACGTTTGATTTAATAGTAGAGAGACTCAGCATAACCTCAACTTCATCAACGCAATGAAAAGCAAAACCATCAGCTGAACAACCTTCAGGCCAAGGAGACCGACTACGCGGACAATATGCACTTACTAAGACACATCTATCAAAACTTGAGTCTACCTCAGCGCAAAGGAATTAATGCCGATGCCGATTTTTACAAGATTTATGTAAAGTGTGGTTGGCCAAATTGTGTAGTCTGCGCCTACTGACAATTTAATTGACAGCTGAAATCTCTTAAATAGAAAACACTGTAGTGCTCAAATGTCTGTACGCTACTCAATTTCCTCGTTGCTTTTACAGAACAGTTCATAAATTAGAGCCTTGCCGCCAATTCCTCAAATCTGTCACCTGTAATCATAAATGGAAAATCGATCAGCCTACTTTAACGCACTAGTGTAACTTCCAATAAGCTGACACTAGTTCAAACGTCTCTCTTTACCTGTAAAATCAAAAAGAAAACTGCAACTGCAGCGTGTGGGATCAAGCAACATGGTTAATTGTACCAACTGAAGCTGCAGCGTTTGGGCCCTAGCAAAGTGTAGCTTCCAATAAGCTGTCACTCTGCGAAGCTTATTGTACTCTGTCAATCAACGAGAAAATTGAAATGCGAAACAATAGTGGAGCACAATCACATTTAGGTGGCCTTAGTGTAGCGGTAAATGAAAAACATCATTCTGTTATTCATTCATGCAGGTTTATTCAGTAAATTCATCGTACTACTAAAATTAAACTGTTAAAAACCTACTGTGTTTTCTAACCGAATAGCAATTCACTTTAATTCTATACTAAATTTGTTTCAGTTCTACTATTTCGACTAATTATAGTTATATCATGTAGCTAATTGTAAGTTTTTTTCTATTTCTTATAACTTATTAAATGCTGAAAATAAAATTTTGATCATGCGGTGTAAATGTGACCCATGTGGGCACAGTTTTATACCTTGATAAATTGATTAAATGACTGAAATTCGTGCAAAAGCTAAAACCAAACACTATTTTCAATAGATTATTAGTTATCTGCTGATGTTTATCTTGTGTAATATGTGCAATAAAAATTGGCATGCATCCTTACACCTTAATACCCGCCACCTTACCAATAATTTATATGAAATAAATACCTTGTACATACATACACGTCGAAGTTTCAATAATTACCGAACAATTTCAGAAAAAGAAATAAAATGAAAATTTAATATGAAAAAACTCAAATGAAAATTTATAAACAAAACCGAAAAGAAAGTGAAAACTATTGAAGAAAAACAAAATGATGAAACCAAAATACAAAAACACTTGTAAAATTACTAATAAAAAAACGAAAAAAATAAACGACAAGTCTAAAATATTTCCGAGTACTGATGATTTAAATTACAAATTTGAGGATACTGTAACCCTTGTTAGAATATGTATACTCTTTGCCAATTGTTGGAAAATAGAAGGGCGATTGACGAAACGACCCCCTTTTATAGAAAAATTTCTTCCATTTTTGCTATCCATAAAGTGAAGTGTTCGAAATTTTCATTGAAAATGACAAAAGAACAACTTTTCCTTATTGTCCATCGAAGGCAAATTTCATTATTTGCATTTTGACATATTTTTTCGAAGAAATTAATTGAAAATTCGATGATTTTTTACGAATTTTGTAATTTTTTGGAACATTTGCTATAAAATCTCGATTTCACTAAGTCTCATTTCGATGTAGTAGATTTTCCTGTCATTTGGTAGGATTTTCTGTCTTCTTATCACTGTGAGCCTCGTTCGCACACTTTGTGGGAATGAATTTATAAAAAATCGCAAATATTTCCAATTTTGGAAATATTCGAGAATAATTTAAAGATGCTTAATTAGAAAACACAGGGTAATACACTACTATTCTTGGCTATTTAATAAGATAACAATAACTAAATCTATTGGGTGGTTCAAAGTTATACTCATTTATTCCCATCAGCGTTCACGAATATTGGCGAAATATTCAACCTGGAACAATTTTGTGATAAGCTTATCTCAAGGAATCGCGTGGTATGCCGGACGGTATCTTGATCTGAATCACCCTGTATAAAAATTTTATTCTATAATAATAGAAATCTAATTTTGTGAAAATCTCAAACTCCTAAAAATCTACATAAACAAAAATTTCATTCTGCTGTAGAAATTTACTTCTGCTTTGCTAACACCAACACCTGCGCAGAAATTTATTTCTGCTTTGCTCCCACCAACTCTTGAGCAGAAATATCATTCTGCTACAGAAATTTACTTCTGCTTGGCTCCCACCAACTCCTGAGCCGTAATACACTTCTGCCTTATTCCCTCTAACACCTGAGCAGAATCTAATTCTGCTATAGTAATTTAATTATTCTGCTTTTAATTGCAGCTTATACACTGGAACTTTCATACCGCTTTCGTACTGAAGTTTCAAATTACAGCTTTCACACTGCAACTTACACGGTACATTTAGCTATAAAGGCATTTTCTGCCCCTGTCGGCCTACACGAACCAGCATTCTCACAGAAAATTTTATTCTGTTCTGTTTTAGCATTAATCGGGAATGTCACAAAATTAATAGTAGCTTCTTCTGTTCTTATTTTCAGAAATAAAAGGACCAGAACAACAGTGGCAGCACTGAAGTTTTTATTATTGAACTAACTAATTGAATTTTAAATAAATTTTAATTGTTGAATTGTTTTAGTTTGGATATTTTACACTAGTTTCATATTTGAATAATAGTTTTAAGCATTATTTTGAATCAAACATTTTATATTTGAATTTTAAAAGGCTTAGTCCATCCTTTTTTTTAACCTGTACCCCCTTCTTCGCTGGAGACTAGATGGCGCAGTAACTAACGATTACACAATAAAAGCCAAAACTACCAGATTTAACTATTTCCTTATAAGAAAAGCGACTAAATTTCTTGAAAAACATAAATAAATTTGAAAGCTCGTCAGTTCGAGAAGTTAACCAACTGCATAGGCCTTACACCAACATAAGGTTTTTTCCAAATGGCAATTTTTTTTCCGTTAAAATATTTTTTCCGTCAAATCTTACTTTTGACGTTTTATCTGCAGCTCTTGAGCACTTGAAATGACGTTAGTTTCTGGCCCCTGAAATGGGTCCTGCTCTTCCTTCAGAAGTAGGTTCTTTTCTTAATTCTTCTCTATCGGGTATGAAAAACCCGAAAAATATTATAGGCCGCTTCAAATTTGGAATACGTCTAGCGTTTAGTATTATCTTTTATCCAAAGATGACACTTTACACTCGGAATTTTTCGCGACGTAAACAACAAATGCATTCAAAGTCGATATGTTCAAAATATTCATAAAAATGCTAATCGATCATCGACAAGTGCGTCTAGCGCGAGGGTACTACCAATATGTTGGAATTATCTACATCGCGATTGTAGTCCATTATCATAATTGGCTAAAAGAGGAATTAAATCTATCTTGAGTGTTAAAAGGTGGAAATCCGCAGTTAAGCTAGAGTATGAAAGATAAGCTAATCTTTTCAAATCAGCCTGCAGCTATTGTAGTGATTCGCCATGCGTTTGAGTCTTGTGGCGTAACTGCAGGCCATATACTTACTGCATGTGCTCACCTCCAAAACGTAATTCTATCGCTTGTATTAATATAGTGTACTCACGTTGTTTTCAATCGGTATTATTTGTAGTAGCTCTGACACAGCAACTTGAAGTGCTAAAACTAGAGCTGTAGCTTTATTTGCATCACTCCGTCCGTTTACTTCAGAAGCTGCCTCGAATTGTCTCTTGAAAATATGCCACGAATTTTACCCATCAAATATTGGGGGTTTCATTCCGCCTGTACCCGATATTTCACTTCCTTCGTGCCGAGGTTGTCGATGCTTCATCCTTCCCATATCTGCTTTAAGGTTGTCAAACTGGTCAGTCAATTTTTGTTGTTCCTGCTCGATTTCTTCAATTTTCTAATTTTGTTCATCTAACGAGATTTCAGAAAAATTTTCTGTTCCTCCAAACGTATTTCTAGACAATTCTCTAGAGAAGTTTTCGTTCATTCAAGCGCGTTTCCAGAGATTTCTTTTGTTCATCCCAGCGGGATTCCAGGGATTTGTTTTGTTCATTAGCTTTCTTCTGCTCATCTAAGCAGGAATCCAGAGAGTTCATTTGTTCATTCAAAGCATTTTTGGTTCCTCAAAACGGGATTCTAAACATGCTTGCAGAGAATTCTTTTGTTCCTCAATAGCTTTCTACTGCTCCTCAAAAGTATTGTTTATCTGCAGGGCTGAAAGCTCCATTTTGGACATTAAAGTACCCAAAATCGGTTCTATGTTCATCGCAGGCTCTTCTTCAGCTTCAAGTTCTTCTTTGAAAACAAATATATCAGGATTCTTTTCTTCCCCCATTAAAGCTTGTCTAAATCGCTCGGCTAGAACATTCTTCAGATTTGTCGTTTGCAAGGGACCGCTTCCCAACTCCACTTTCAATTCCTGTATGCGAAGATCCCCTAGTTTGCGTCCCATTTCTTTAATAATTTACTCAAATTTTAATAGAAAGTTATCTCTCGAATTTTTACGTAAAGAAGGAAAGTTGCACACGATTTCACAAAATTAATCACTCTTTGAATTTCAAAGTCAAATACCACCACTTTATTTCGCGAATTTATTTCACTTCTGACACCAGTTGTTACGACCGTGACGTTTATTCGTTATTTAAAACACAATATATCAGATATCATTAACAAATTCTTCTTTTATTTAACTTTACTGCTTACTTTTATAACAGTTACAAACAATTATCAAATCAACTCTTTATAGTTATCGCTAGTACTGTACTTCTAATTATCGCAATCCAAATAGTTTACTTCGTTCACTTCACTGTCTGAAATAAGACTCCATTCTGGATGATACTCTAGAAATTATCCTAGAACCTGCCTGAATATTCCGTTCTCCGAACCCAAAGTTTACTAGGATATCACTAACCTAATGTCGCGTGTGTCACTCTGAAGAAATTTATTGTCGTAATTTTTTAATTCCTTTCATATTTATTTCTTTTGATTGAATTAAATCGGAAAACTTAAGGGAATCAATAATTTCCTTGCTTTCAACGACGTCACGCCACTGGTGGGTTTCTATTACGATTGAAAACAGGATCAGAGAGTACTCTTCCTTGCTACGCAGCATTTCATTGTGGAGATCACCATTATACACTATACATCTAGCTGATATACATGGAATACATCCGGTTCGCAATATCGCAATATCCATTTCCAAGTTACCCAGTTTGAATATATCGTAGGAAGTATTATCGAAGAATTCCGCTATATCTCCTAATGCGCATAAACACATAAAGCCCCTGCTTTCGCTTCTAGCGATTATATGAGGTGCTTAACTAGTACATAAATAGAAGTCTCTGTTAGCTTACCAACTTGATCAAGAAACTGTTTTTCCGGCTGATAGTAAGATTGTCCCTAATAATACTTTTTTCTTGTTTAGTCCTCTGTTCCCTTTTATCTTTACCCTCGCCCTTATATCAAATAATACTGGTTTTTAATAATTTTGTGCAATACTTAGGTTAATTTTGCAGGAAAACTCCGAGTAAATACTTTTACCACAAATTTTTGGTGTTCCAGGTGTTCTCAATTCGGTGAAATATCTTCCAAAGAGTTCTGCTAGTATTACATTATCAAAGTTGTTCTTTTTATAATTGCTTGCGCTGGACAATATATAACAATGTCACAACAGTCTGTTTGTGCAAGATACATTTGCAGCTGAACTTGGTAGTAATAGGACTGTTCTTGTAACAAAAAATAAATTCCACCTGTACATTCAATTCGGCAGTCTTGTCTTTTGAAATAATTTTTAAAATTATTATCTGCTAAATTATATGGACACTTGATCTCTAGGACTATCTTTGCACAGCAGTCACAGGTAGCTATGCCATCAGGAGACGCACCAATATATTGATACTCTTTTGAGAGCAATAATCCGTAATCTTCTAGTTTAAAATTTAGGTGACTTTTTGATTATGCTTCTACATATTAATCTCTAGCCAACCCTTTCATTTTGATTGCCATATCTCATTGCCTTACTGTTGAAAGTATCCTACTCTGGATAACAAATTTTCTTTAACAAACTGACAGCTGGTGATTTGACGGACATCCGGCAGACAGCTTTGAAATTTGATGCAGTGACTCGTCCAGCTCGTAACAGGTACCATTCTGCACATTTAGCTTGGCTCAATGTTACACTCTGAACATGATCGATATCGGCGTTAGTAATCCGAAATATTATACTTCGCCCTGTATCTATCAATTCGGATAATGTTTTAGCCGCAAATTGGTCGTGGTACAAGTTCTGCAGGTATAAATTAGAGTTTCGCCGACGATGAAGCGATGGCAAGTTTTGTCGATCTTATGTTGGTTGCGGAATGAAATTCCGACAGAATGGTTCCCGAACAGCCATTAACGCAAAAGTTGCTCCACTGCTTTGCATACTTGTGAGAAGGCCATCGATTTCGCTACCCCTGAGAGTCTCCAAAATATTCGCTGAAATATTTCTGATTTTTTTCCATCCTATTTGCTTCACGGTTTTCATTTAGATATTCCTCATTGGTGGTATTAGCCATTTCGAAAGGATATCCGTACATGACACATCCTGTAAATAAAACTAATTTTACTTAAATTATCAATTAAATTAATTGGTTGTTGTTATACCTCAATTCCTAATTCAGGCCGTTTGCGAGCCCATTCCTCTAACAGAAACAGGACAGCCCCATATGAAGGCAGCTTTCTCCCAGGTCTGACATGCAGGAACAGTGGGCAGTCCAAATAATGCCATGTTGGTCAACAACCATCCATGGTACTAGCGGATTTCCGTTTAGTCGTTGTGAATGTAATACCTGTTTAATAAGGAATATAACATAGCTTTTATGAAATATTTTCGAGAAAAGCTTAAAATTTCTAACATACTTTTCCAATTACAATGGATCCGTTGGTAATTTTCCTGCAGCTTATTTCCTGGATCCATCCGCTTTGGTAAAATTTATAGGCTTCAAGAGACCTATATGAACGAAAAGACTCCTTTGAATAGCTGCTTTCTCGGTTTATCACATAATTTACGACATCAAAGTATCTGAAAAAATTGTAAGATTTAAATTAGTTATTTTTTAATAAAAACAAAAAAAAAAGAAATACAATCGATCTACTTTTTCCTATTAAAATAGTAATTAACGAACCCCTGAATATTCAATTATTATAAAAATATCAAGAACATTACTTTTCAAATAATAATGTCTTACCAAACATTTGAAGGCAAAGCATCTTTATACTGTTTCCAATTTATATGGATCCAAGCCATCACAAAAATCATTAATTTTTCTTCTGTACCTATTACTAATATCACAATATATAATTTAAATATTATTTATTTATTTATTTAGTAGGAAATTTAAAACAAAATTGCTTACACTTAAATATTTCACCGGAAGCTTGTGGACAACCAAAACAAATAGTTGTCATTTTGACGTTTAACTCTTTATTGCCGGTGCTATTTCCTTTAAGTTTTGGAACAAAATTGACTGAAAATAATTTTGGGACGAACTAGTAAGAACTCTTTTATATACATATATAGACCTACATTTGTGCAAATTTATTAGCTTCCCGAACTCATTCCGCTCAATTAAGACAATGTAAGGAGAAATTGCAAAAATTAAAAGGCAATTTACGTTTTTATGGAAGAATTATTTAAATGACAAAAGCCGATGGCATGCACTAGTACCTATGAACATACATTGAGACTACTAGGGCCATTCTGGTAAATGTATTTTTTTTTTTCTTAATTACCAAAAGTTCGATAAGCTTAGTCCTCTGTTTATCGTCCATTCAAAAGTGGATAAAAGACAAAGAAAAGGCGGAACAAAAGTTAATCTACAGAAGTTAAAAGAACAATTTAATTCTATTAATTTCCTTTTCTTCAGGAAATTCTGAAATAAAATCGCCTTTGGAAGGACTTCCACCAATTATCTCTATAGTAATAAAAGTAGGGTGTTCTCTTATTTAACCCAGTTAAGCATTTTGAAAGGAAAATATAGCAAGGGCAGAATGACGATTGAAGTCATGCATTTTGATTTTATCTATTGAACCAGAATGAAAAGATACAACATATTTTAAAGTAATTTCGTAAAATTATAAGGAAAAAAAGGAAATTGGAAACACTTTTGTAGAAAGTATTTTTTTTTCACGTTTTTCAAGGCTTGGAATAAAACTTATAATTCAATCTCGATAAAACTTTATAAAACTCATTAAAAAAAAAACAAAATCTTAAAATAAAGAAATTTTTAATAGGAGGGATTTACGTAAGGTTTCTACGAATTATTGACAACTAGTCATCTATGGATAAGGCTTGGTAGGGCCATCAAAAGTTTGTATGATGGGTATGGAGGATTCTACTGCATGTGCGCAATTAATTTTAGATAAATCGTAAAAGTACTGTCCAATAATCATATCTTTCTCGAGGGAACGAATAAGGCATATTGTTTTGATTAATAAAAATATAATGTTTATCTGCATCCCTTATATTTCCAATAAGTGCAAGCACATGTAGATTTGAATTGTCTCAATAGAATTGAAGGGAAGATTATTTGTTCAGTTATATTTGATCTTGTGCCAATTGTTTTTGTTTTTTTTTCTTGATAAAAGTGACGCAAAGTGATTGCATTGTAAAAACTGTTCTATATCGCTTCACTAACTCGGTCTAGACTTTCGTTATTCCTACATTAGATTTTAATCATGCTCTGCAAGTTATTTAGATAAAATTATTCATAAAGTGTTACTCTTTATAGACTAAGAGCTGCTGACGCGATGGTTCCAGAGCTTAGTTTCGGGGCCCAAGCAACATTTCCCCCCTTTTTCAGGTCGAATTTACGTCTATTCGACGTAAATTAGGGCAGCGACTAATTGTGGTTAAATTGAGCTTACCTATTATTTAGGTCCGATTTACGTAAGTGGAGAATGCGAGGACATCGTATCGACGTAAATATTAGGAGAATTAGGGAATATTTCGCTATAGGACACAGTCCATGATTTGGTAAATTTAACGTAAATTTCACATCGAATTTACGTAAATTTTCCTTAATCTCAACCTATTTTCTACCAAGTTTAACTCGTGTTAACGTAGAAGGCATTTCATTTTTCAAGAATTGTATGTGTATATTTTCCCTAGTAGGTAATGTAAATGTTATGAACAAGCCACATAACTCCAACTTGAATGATTATGAGAAGTATTGCTTTGATAAAATATATAGATATTGTAGGCTTATTCTAAATTAATTGTCGCAGCTTCTAAGCGTTCAATTTAAAACGAGAAAAATTTTATTGATAAATATGGAATTAATTTTTCGAAAAACACCAACGCGCTTTAAAAATATTGTATATTTAAAAAATAATAATTAAAATTTCTTTTCAAACTATTCTTTTGTGTGTGACTTAGAGCCTTGATATTAATTTAAATATTCTTTAATCGTTCTGAAATTAAGAAAATTCATTTCTTTGGGTGTTTTTTGCAGTAACTATGGAAAAAATTAAATTAATAAATAATGAAATTTTTCTATTCATTGTTTTAATATATGGCAGCCATGTTTTGTTAAATAAATATGGCACAAATTACATTTCTCGACCTACAAGTTAGCTTGACCTAAAGTTTTCCTTATACGATGAATTTCCTGGATGGCAAGGCTAAATAACCAAATTTTGCGAGTTTGAGGGCAAAACTCCCTGTTTAGGTAATTTTGTATTTAAAGGTAATGACAAACTTTTCCTATAAAGAAATTTCGACTTAAAATATGGCATTTCGCCCTAAACTATGGAATTTCGCCTTAAATAGGTAAAAGAGATTTGACAATTGCAATTATTGAATTGATTTATTTACATCTTAAAAATAGTAAACCGTGTCATAAGCATCATCATTTGGATACGACATTTGTTAAAAAGCGGGTGAATGAAAACGCAGTTCAATATGTGTGTATTCTGCATTGTTGTGAAACAAATAATCAAGTGTATTAGCCCAAATCAAGTGTAAGTTCTTGGTCATTTCTCGTCATTAATTGCGTTAATACCGCTCACTTTTCACACTCGTGAAAAATTGCGAATGTTGTCCCAATACCATAAAATCCCAACTACAAAATCTCCGAAAACAAATCGTGCACAATGGCGATGATCGAGGCATCTACCAAGACTCCCAGTTCGGCTTAAAGATCAGCATTCAACTTCATATGTGTTACTCCATTGCACAGTAGCCTGTTTTTTTGGATGTCGAGAAAGCTCGATTCAATATGGAAAATGGCCTCATCTTCAAATTCTTAGAACTCCACTTCACCCCTTATCTAAAAAAAAATTATTCATAGCTTTCTTTCCAGAATTAAATTCATAGTGAAGCTTTAGAACTGCAACTCAGACATCTGCCTTTAGAAGCGGGAGACCCTCAGAAATCAGTAATCGACCCAATATTCTTCAATCGATCAAAAGTCCAGCTCCGCGCTTCACGTAGATGACTCGCTTACGCGCTCAATTTCGCCGCGAAAAAAGTTGAGCAGCATATTGTCAAAAAGTTGGCTATTAAAATAATTATTGTAAAATCTAAACTGATTTGTATCCGCCAACCATCTACAACATCTCAATCAAACATAGCCAACTTGGCTAAAGTCATTGACATAGAAATCTACAATCAAAATATAGAACTCTTCAGAACAACGAAAATACCTCGGTATATCCTTCTCTAACTTGCTCAAGCTTAATCCTCATGCCCAGCTCAGCTTTGAAAAATGCAGAAGCTGCTTACAGCCTTCAGAGCCCACTACCCAATACCCCAAATTAGCTCTCCGTCTAGACAAAGCTCTTGCTTTATATGAATAATTCTTAAAAACGTTGTCTCCCACACTCATTTGATAAAAATTATTTACCCCAAATATAGACCAGTTTCAGCTATTCGGCTATCTTCAGTACACTTTGCTTTATAAGCAACTAATTCGCCCAACCATCACCTACTACTTCCCAATCTGGCACACGATTTCCCCAACCTACATGAGAAACCTCGGAATCCTTGAAAGGTACTTCGTTCCTGCAGCGGAATTCGTAGAAGAGCAGACAATAAGTACCACACCAACAGACAACAACAACAACTTCCTCTGTCTTGTGTACCACACCAACAAAAAGCTGCAGGAGGCAGGCAAAATCCTGCCAATTTACGAGTACTTTGTAGCGTAAGCCCAACCCCTGGTGGAAAAACAACAAACCCCCTTATCTTCAATCTGCCTGCATACACAACACAGTCAGAATTAAGGTATATCTCACCTCTTCAACTTTGTTGAAACTTACTTTATTGGCGGTAATTTTACCTCTATTTGCAGCAAGGGAACACATGACTGAGGATAGATCTTCAGTAGAACAACCATCATCATCGTCCAACAAAGGAACTGCCTAATCCTCATTGTCCCACACAGGAACTGCCTAAAGCAGGAAGACCCCCCCCAAGGATGCCCTGTCCAAACTCCAGAGCTTCTTATTCTCCCCGAACCATTTCCATCCCCATCGCAATTTGTCGTCTCACCCTCCAAGAACCAAACAATCGTTAACTGTCTTGCTATTATCTTAGTGTCGCGCGCGAAGTTATATTAATCATCAATCTGAACATAAAGTTTTTTTTTTTTTTTAAATCAATATGTGTAAAAAACGAAGACCAAAACAACACAATAGTGAAATCCAAGCCAAAATAAATAAAAAGCCTGAGTGTACGTTAATCATAACTGTAAGGCTAGGAATTATACATCAATGAAGAAAAAAACAATTTAATTGCGACTCTGACTATGGCTATGACAGAAAGTCGTCAGTTATATGAACTTCATTGAAACAGCAACAGCAGTCAGTAAGCCTCACGATATCCAGAAGGAAAACCAAAAAAAAAAAAAAACAATAACCAACTTCGCTCCAAACCGAAGGGCGAGCAGTCGTATCGTGTATAAAAGTCAATCAGTCGCAAGTAATTTGGTCAGTAACCTCCCAGCTGCTCAACAGATGACGCCTCTTAAGTTCAGTCCTGTTATGTCCTTCTCATGTTGGCTTACTTGAAGGTAAGCGCAAGCTAATTGTTGATATGATAAGTGGAGAGCGCACGGATTATATCTTCCCCTCATCTCTATAATGGCCTATTTAAAGGTAAGAGTACGTTAATCATATTGACCTGATAAGTGATGAGTGTATGTTTGTCCCCTTGCTTGACATCTTTGTTGACCTATGTGAGGCACTCACTTCTTTTCATGTCCCATACCTCCGTGTTGGCCTATTTTAAGCTAAGTGCAAGTTGAGCGTGTTGGCCCGACAAATGGCTCTCTTACCCCATCCCCATCGCTTTTACTGTGGTTTTTATTATACGAGAAATAGAAGTATCGTATTCAATGGCTAGGCCAATTGAGTGCGTGACAGGTGACAGTCATTCATGGTATACGGACTATAAGGGAAGCATAATTAGTTTGCGACATATAAGTAGCGACATCTTTATAGCTAACTTTATAAAGTTTCTGATATGGAAAAAACTAGTAACACAGAAATCCTGTATATAGTTAAACATCCGCAGTGTCTGTATGTACGCATCATCACCATTATTTATATCTATTAAGGCTCGAACCAAATGTGGTGCGAAAGTCAGATATTGTTGCAATGGCCCAGTATACGGGAAATCTTACAAAAGTCAATGTCGCGTACCGATTGGTAACCAATTGCCTCGCAAAGAATTATTTTGAAGCCATCGGTTATTTTGCTGATTAGCCCAACATCTGCGATTTCGCTTTAGTAGATAGGTAAATATCAGGTAATGCGATTGCTTACTCTTAAATGTCACAGATGCATCAATCGATATAACAAACAACAAGGTTGTTCTCGTTTATTTCCATATCCGCGTTGTGAGTAAAGCTTACTTCCGAATATAGGATAGTGGCAGGTTCAGTGAAATTCAGAGTATGTCAAGTTTCCGTTCGGTTCGGAGTACTTGGTAAATTCTGTGACTCTCTTAATCGATGCGTTAAGGACTAGCTAAGGCCCGACCAATTTGGGAGGTGACCCTTACGCTAGATCCTGACAATTCCTGCGAGAGAGTCATGGATGTGCCTATTTCCTCCCTCCTCGTGGTTCCCGCCGGTAATAAGATGTGGTGTTCAATTTCAGTATACTGGAATGGAATACCACATCTTAGCTAATTGGAAAGGCTTAAAAATCGCATTGGCGCTGTGCTCTAATAGACACAGCCTGATGCGTCAATCTAGGTGGAAAGACACAGGCTGTCGATTCCTGGATTGAATGGGGTCTAATTCAACTAGTGGGTACTTCTCCCTACTAGAGTGCTTGCACGGCAGCAGTATGGCAACCCCATACCGACTCAGACCCCTAACATGCTGCCAGAGAGGGAACCCATCTGTTGGGTTAGCTGCCCGCAGATGGTTATTGATTGCTACGAATCAGACAAACTTAAGCCTCGGTTCACGAGAGAGGACGAAGAAATGGGATAGGTGGCGGTGATGGCACAGCCGCCCAAAATAATACACTCTCCTATACAATCTTCATGCCATTTGTAGAAGGAAGAAATTGCCCTCTTTGCTCTCAGCTTAATGCTGGGAACTTTATATTCATCAACGCTAAAAATGAATTAGACCATGTAATGGAATACCACGGCGACGGTGTGATCACCTACAAATGCGGCCAGTATGACAAAGGGTTCAAAAAGAAGCATAGTCTTTCATGCCACATGCCACGGTGCAAAGGTCCGCTTGCGGATTGTGCAATGGCTCATACGTGTTCAATATGTGGCAAAGGATACGAAAAGCGTGTGGGCCTCTCTCAGCATGAACGGCACGCACACCCTGGTGTGCGCAATGCGGCACGGGCTGTAGAGTCGAACAATGCCCAAAATAGAGCCGCAAGGGCTACTACATTTGGCGAAGATCTGATAAAATATATGCTGGAGCTTGAGCTACAATTTCTGGATGATCCCAGAATTGCCATGAAAATGAGCGAATTAATCCCCAGCAAAACTTCCAAACAGCTGAGGGACAAGAGGGCGGAAAAAGCTTACAAGGAAAAGCGAGAGCGATTCCTTGCTGAGCATGTCAGCCCAGCCCATACTGATCATGAGAGCACAGTCATAGAGAGTGAGATGGTAGATGTGGCCTCCTCCACCCCAACAGTAGACCATATATGGGAGACTGAGAGCTGGAGGGAGCAACTTGCTTCCGATAGTGTGAATGGCCTTCTAGAACCTTTAAATGGTAGACGTGCTGAGGCTGCATTCAAATACTAGATAATATCTATGATAGTACTAGAATTCCTCAGCTCTGCACAGACTACGCAACGTTCAAGAGGACCTAATAGCCGTAGTGATGGCCCTCGACCAAACGGCCGCGGAAGTGGCACTGGATCGAGGCGATCCAGAAGACAATTTATATATGCCCGAACTCAAAAACTTTATAAAAAAGATAGGGCTACACTAGTGAAATATATCCGCGAGGGCTTTGACCTGAGCACCGCATCGGAAAATGGCCGGCCTACGCCGGAAAGTATCAGAGAATACTATGGTAGCCTATGGAATAAGGTTCCCACGGCCATCACACTGAATAATGTATTAAACTATACTAACGATGCAAAAGCATTGCTGAGACCGATCAATATTGCAGAAATAAAATACAGGCTGTCCCATCTAAGGAGGAGTGTAGCGGAATAAAAAAGTGTAACCTAAACGGGTCTGCAACAATTATGGTACTAAAATACCTGTTCAATCTCTGCTTAGTTGTGGAGACTCAGCCAACTAAGTGGAGAGAGAACAGGACAAGGCTGATACCCAAAGAAGGAAAAGATACCTCCCGTGCGGAAAATAATAGGCCGATTACCATCGGATCACTCCTAAGTAGGATATACTGGGGACTGATTGATGGCCGGCAACGTGCAAACATTTCCATAACATCCAGACAGAAGGGCTTTGTGAAAGAATCTGGATGTATTAACAATATTATAATCTTGGACGAAATAATAAAGCTGGCCAAGATTAACAAAGGGGCCGTGATTGCCCAGGTCGATATAGCTAAGGCTTTCGACACGGTACCGCACGAATTAATTACATGGGCTCTAGCAAATAAGGGAATCCCACCACCAATAATTAGGATTATTACCGACTCGCATGTTGGGATTAAGACCGTATTATCTGTGGGCAATGAAACTTTAGAGATTAACCTTGAGCGGGGAATCATGCAAAGAGACCCACTATCCCCCTTCTTATTTAATGTGGTCTTTGAACCACTCCTACTGAAATTGGAAGAAATGAGGGGATTTAAAATTAACGAGGAGCAGACAGTGTCCTCCCTAGCATTCGCGGACGACATTGTTCTAATCGCAGATAACAAAGAGGCGATGACCCCGATGATAAGGCATATCGAAGGATTCCTTAAGGATAATGGTATGTCTATGAGCGCTAGTAAAAGCGCGTGTTGCGAAATCAAACGCACTCGAGACTCGTGGTTCATTGTAGACCCAAACCTGCATATGGCCAATGGGGATAAAATCCCATAAATCAACGAGGAGTCTTGTTTTCAATATTTAGGGGTCAGAATTTCTCCCTGGGGCGGCATAGATCTTACTGGCATAAAGGATGCCCTCTACACATCCTGCCAGCGCTTAAAAAAGGCGCCTCTCAAGCCACACCAAAAGCTAGACCTCCTATCGGCCTACATTATGACTCACTTCATGGACGGCCTTATACTTGCCATTCCTTCCCTCAACTCCATTAGAGAGGTGGACATGGAACTGCGCGGGGTAGTAAAATCAATTTTACACCTACCGAGCTCAACTGCGAATGGTCTTATATACTGTGCAAAAAGGAATGGTGGATTCGGATTTCCGAAATTGGAAATTGTGGTCACAAGCTGTGCCCTTAAGGCGGGCATGAAATTCATGAACTTAGATGATCCTGTGGCAAGAGCCATCTCTGTCACAGGAGCGATCAAAGAACAGCTAAAAAAGATAGCGAATGGCGTCAGAATTAACTGGCCTATAGCAAATATAAGCGAAATCGATAGATGCAAGGATAAAGCGAAGCTAGAGGAATTAGGTAGGTGGCAAGCGCTCTCATCCCAAGGCAAAGTGGTGGAACCTGCCACTAATGATAAAATTGGGAACACATGGCTTTATAAGCCATCATTGTTAAAGCCATGTAGGTTCCTCACGGCCCTTAAACTACGAGCTAACGTGGATCCCACGAGAGTTACTTTGGCAAGGGCGACAGCGGTGGAGGACCAACTATGCAGAAGATGTCATTGCATGCCCGAAACATTAGCACATATTGTTGGTCAATGCATCCACACCAAACAACTAAGGATCAAAAGACACAATGAGATTCGAGACTTTGTCTTAAATGAAGTCATAAAAAGAGACCCGAACATAGGGGCAAGTAAAGAGCCAACTGTCCGGCTTAACTCTGGAGAGGTCCTCAAACCTGACCTGGTATTTACAAACCGGGAAGGGGTCCTTGTGGTCGATGTAACAGTCCGCCATGAGGACGGGGACTAACTCGAAAGAGGACGGCTGGAAAAAGTTGAGAAATATGAACCCCTGCTTCCAGTATTAGGTGCAAATGCTGGAGTAAGTGAAGTCCTACCAATGGTGGTAGGAACTAGGGATGCTATGCCAGCCCATTAAGGACCATTATGGACTATAACCACATCAGATAATCGCTAGAGCCACCACCTTCAACGATTGGAGGGTCCTATACACCCCCAATATTACCTCAACAATATTTTATAACTTGACAAACAATGCGCAATATTTATATGCCGATGGTATATACCACTAATATTAAGAATCTGTGATATTTTACTTCATTTTATTTTATTTTATTTTCTACGCGCCAGGGATGTGCTGAGTGCGACAGCAACTCGCTGGTTAGCTGGACCAATTAGAATTAACTGTGATATTCGCATAAGGAACTATATGAGGTATAAGTATATTATACCACTTGCTGTTCCAATGAACTGTGATATCTACAACTGCCGTAGGCGTGCTGATTGCGGCAGCCGCATGCCGGCTAGAGGGACCTAAGGAAATCTGTGATATCCGCTGTGATAATTATCTGTGATATATACAACTAGTGTACTTCACTAGACTAACATAAGCTATATGTGCATGTAAATGTTAAACGTTATTTTTGCTTGTAAGTGTTAAATGTAATATGTATAAGTGAGGTGGTGGCTCTATGAGTGGCCTTAATGGTGATGGGTAGGAATCTCGCAGTAGGAGTAGGGAATTCAGGGAAGTTGGCGAATGCGACTGGGGGTACAAATCTCCGGTCAACCTATAGCCGCTTCACTCTTTTTTTAAGGATCTAATATCCTCGGAGTGACCATGCTCCCGACAAAGGAGGTAAGTACGTGGCGAAGAACCACGCAATAAATAGCTCAGTTGGTGTCAATAAAGAATTGCTTTAAAGTTATTTGAGAGTTTTATTCTTTTGGTTAATTCGATAATTTATAGTGTTTTTATTTGCTTAGGGACACGACATTATAACTGCCTTGTGGGTCTGTAGCAAATTTTTGTGAACTTTTAACTTTTGCCGCGCGAAATTTCTATACTATTTACATTCATCAAGTTTATTAGAATGGATAATTCAGGTATTGAACATTTTATTGGAAATGTGAAGAGTAAGTTTATATTGTTAAATTTAACATATCCCAATATAAGAATAAAAATGTAAGTGAAATATGGAGGGATTGTAAAGGTTCATTTATTCAAAGTTATCAATTATCTGGGAACAAGGATTGAATTAAAATCCGCACCAATACAGTTCAACAACAACATTTTAATTAATATATTCAAATATAAGTTTGAGCCTTAAATAATTTCTTAACGGTAACTAACCTGTACTCTGACCTTAACCTAATTTGGCCAACCTAATACTTGACGTCTTGCTAGGGCTTGAGTTCTTATGGTGTGAAGCTCCGAGACAACCTGAATGCTGTAACACCTCCGAATCGCCTCCCTAGCCTGTCTTTCGTTTGGTATACCACCTTCCTAATTTGCTGCTTCAATTCTACGTTTAATATTTTTCGTAACGGAAACTTGCGGTCCACGGATTCCTCGGGTTTGACTAAAATCGTGATACTCTACTAATTTCCAACTTCAGTTGTCGACCAATTAATCAGCCTCTGAGAAAAAAAAATTTCCATTAATGGAAAACTCCTTAACTTTTCTTCTTTTAAAAATCTTCGAAAAGAACTCGGCTTCACCTTTGCAAATAATTTCCAAGCTTTATAAATTGTAAAATTTTTCTCTTCAAAAAAAAAAACCTTTCACTTGATTTTACTTTTTTCGCTTTAAAGTATAATCACTATGTTTTCGCCGTACCTGCAACTTAATGAGTTGCACCAAAATACTTTTAAATAAAAACGCCACTTCGTTTACCGAATTTCAAATCTACGCACTGGCTAACCTCTTCTCTATGGGCTTCGTGATTGTTCACTTGACCTTCTCGAAAATACCATCATGTCCCCCGGAACTCGTTCAGTCACCTCTCTCTCCATCCCGGATTCCGATTCGGAGTTCACCACGCGCTCTGATAAGCAAGAACTACCTTAAGCCGATCGCCCATTACCAACCTTACAAACTACCTTACCATGTAAATTTCTGTGATTGGCACTTACATTTCGTTACAGATTAACTATAATCTCTACACTAAGGAATTCACCTCGACTTCTGATAAATAATGATCATTTTATATAAAACAATTCCTTACCAATTACTAGCATATCGTGAGTTTCTCCTTCTCCAATCAGTCCTATACTTGTGCTTATGACCACGATAAAGCAACAATTTACTACTACACAAGACTTTAATTCTACTCAGCACTCATATCTGCCATACCTAAGGTTGGTAGACATCCAATTGACAATTCTATTTGACAGAACAACATATAAATACATTAGACTGCGGCAAAGTGTACAGTTTTTACAATTAATTGGTTCTTCCTTACTTTACGTTAGCGTGTATTACTTGCGGTACGAACGAAGCATCACTTAGGAATATGAGCATGATAGGCTTTAATTATTCAACATATTAAGTGGAATTTCACCAATTGTCGAAAATGACATTCTACGCCGCTTACATCTTCCACGCGAGGGAAGTACTCTAAATCTTATTTATAATATTATCTTCTAATCATTTCTTCTTCTATTTATTTACTTACACTTGTAAACTCATTCATTAATTATGACCTGTTTCAGTCGTAGTTCATTCGCTATTTGAATGCTTGTGTTTAAGATTTTATTAGATACCGGAGCAGTCGCCCAACATATACTGTTCGCGTGCGCCTTTGCTGGCATGGAAATCTTTGAAAGTGTTTAACTGACCAACGTCTTACATTCCCCTGTTTGTGTGGACCATGCTTGCCGTCCTAGCATTATTTACAAAAATTTATAGCCTACGTTTTTATTCCATATTTTCTTACGCCAATTCATTTACTTTTAGGAATTCTGTGGATTCGCTGTTTCACAGTTTGACTAGTAAATCATTTAAGTACACCACAGGTTACTGTAATTGATTAACCTGCATTATTGACGTGTGCCTTCACTGGAACCCCAACAACAAAAATAACCAAATCAATCTTTTTAGTTGAAGTCTGCAAGAAGAGAGAGATTATGGAACTCGTACAGCCGTAATAAAATAAAGTAGAAAAATAAATAAAAGTGCCGGGACAAGAAACATGGGAGGATGGAAACGGATGGAAAAAATCTTCGCAGATAGAATTTTTAGTAGACCATGTAAAACCCAGAAAGTAAATAAAAATATTTTTTCGTTGATAATTTTTATTCTTATATCTTAATTTTCAGAGCAAAATAACCTATTCCGGATCTGCAGAGGATTCCAGCGCAAGTCGGACTGATGAAATTGAAGAATATATGGTAAATTAGTAGAATAAGCGTAAATAATATATGGAAATTTGACAGCTCCTGTTGGCTACAGCATTGTGTAAGCGCAGTGCAAAACGCGTACGCCAGATATCGCGCAAGCTACAAGCTACTGCGCCGCATTGTGGTTCAGGATTTAGTCATACCTTGCATTCTATCTACTATGGCTTTCACCTGTTTTCGTGTTTTTAACAGATGCAGTCTGGTCTTTCATTTTGCGATTAGCCTACTATAATGTAATTTGCCTGACTTACTAAAACGCAGTAGACGTACACGTTAGTCGATCATCGACCCTCCTCGCATGTGTTTTTGTCTTGATATTATAGTTTGCATGTGCACTTTACAAAAATACAAATTTTGTTCCAAAGCAAACAAATTAGCAAAAGATATGCTGTTATTAACAATTAATATAAAGTATTGTTAGCATGAATATTCGAGTTTTCCTTATTTGCATAAAATACTAAGATGTCGTTATTTAGTACTAAAAAGTAAAAAAATGAAAAAATTATTTTATCTTCGGAAAATTGTTACACATACTTGCGGTACCGTAGACCGCATGCCACCGGTCGTGTCCAGGCAGTGGGTGCCACTTCCAGAAGATTAATCAAGGAATTATCTATGGCATGGCGAACTATAATATCGGGACGCAGAAGTATGCGTGGAGAGTTGGCGAACGACTGACGTGTAAGTCTACTGCGTTCCCGGGAATACACAGCAGCTGACAAGACTAGATTAGTTTACAACAAAAATAAAAGAGGAGTAATATTGGTGCGGACTCATAGATAGCACGCCACTTCCGGAAGGTTAAATGGGCGATCGCAAAAGATTACTCTTGGTGGCAGCAATTACTCCAATTTTCTTCCTCTGTCTTGTGTAGTACCACATGGTTCCTTCCTTGGTCCTTACTTTTCCTCTGTATTTTGGCGAAAGAAATTCACACATTTCTTCCCTCGGCCTCCTTTCAATAGCTGTCCGACGGGTTTCATGGGCACCATCCATTACCAAGCACATTCGTCTGTCTTTTATTGCAGACATAATAAATACTTAATATAATCTATCATCTATTTTTCTATTGACACAACAAAAACTAACCCACTAACCAAGCACAGTTGTGAGTCGTCACGTCAGTCATAATCGCCCTCGCCTGACAAGGGAACAATTTTCCGAATTGTTTTGTGTTTGTTCGAATTGTACACTGAGCCATATACGTATAAGTCACCCACTTACATTCTTTTCCTTTCCTCTAGTCTGAACTAAGCAGAGAGAAGCTTTGCTTCTGCCTGTTACTTTTCTTCTTTCAGGGCTGACGCTTGCATTGTCATTTTTCTTAACGTTTTTCTCCTTTAAAACTTGTTACTCATAAATTTGCTGATCTTTCGATAAAGAATGGTTGAAAAAGAACTGTGATTATCTCATTACTTTTTACGGCTATGTACGGATGTTAATCTTTCTAGTCATTCAAAGTCAGAGATTTTCAGTTAGGTACTCTAAACGTCTTTTGGAGTAATAGCTCTACAGAGCTGCTCCACATTGAGGAAGCACCTTTTTGGCTGCTCAATCGTCTTCGTAGAGTGATTGCTCAGTAATATAATACTAAAAATTTATTATGTAAAAATAACTTAATTACATTTTTTTTTATCTATTCGAGAAACATTTAAAAAAAAAGTCTTGAGACATTCTTATCCTAGACAGTTTTTTGTGTTTCCCGCAAAGTAGACAAAATAGGGCTAGCATTCTTTCCAAGGTGTTCGTCGATATGGTGTTTCGGTATTACTTAACACAATGACGACAAAGCGAAAAGGAGCAAACAAAAATCTCCAAATTTGTCGCACCAACATAATTGACAATTCAGACTGACATTTCATGTGGTCTGCCCTTTGTTTTTTGTTTTTCTTTTGTTTTTTCCTTAGGTAATTGTGGAAATCAACAGATTAGTAAATTAATTAGCCTTTCCAATCTTTAATAAAACGAATTTTCTTAATTACTTTCAGCAAAAATTATGGGTCTAGAGAAAGAGTTGATTGAAAAAATACAGAAAAAGTTATTGTCGCGCGGACTCACTGAGTTTAAAATACGAAATTGCCAATAAATAAAATGCCGACCTTGTCGCGAGGCTGTCAATGCGTTTAGGACTTTTAACCCTAGAGTGCTAAACGTTCGTGAAATTGACTCATCTTCAAATAATATTGCCGTCATTTCATTATCTTCATATCGAAATAGCCACAAAATCTTTGTATCTTCATTAATGAGTCTGCTGCGACTGTGGATGGAATATTGAAGCTCTTAGTTGCTTGTACGTTATATAACGGGTAGGTATAGGAGTCAAAATGACGTATGTTCAGCAATAGTATTACTTTTGTGCGGGTATTACATTTTCACATGTAGAGTATTTAATGCAATAAATGATTGAGAAAGCTATTGGATTATCTCCACAGGATCCGGAACCATCACAAAACTGCACCAGAGTACATATTGTTCATACTGCCCTTCGAAAATCCTGCAAAATAAAGCAACGGTCTGTTCGAAGTACTCTAAGAAAATATTTGGGGAACGTACTATTAAAACATATTCCCAGAAATATAAAAATTTTTATATAATTTAGCATTTTCTATGCATTATTAATTTTAATTAATAGAAGGATTGTTGTTTATATTACTATAAACATGTATCGAATTAAAGGTAGTCAAATTGATGTATATTTAGTACTACTGTTTTTTTGCACATGCTTAGTATTCTAAGGTTAATGCTGCCAACATTAGACAACATAACATAACATAACATAACATAACATAACATTACATAATATAACAGAACATAATAATTTATTAGGAGCGATGGTGTACAAGATTACAATCTTTTATTGTACCCAAAATAACGGATCTAAGTGTGGAGGAAGTCCTTTAAATAATAATATTATCAAATCAATAACAAATGAAAAGCGTTTATAATTAAAAATATGGCACTTTAAAATCAAATTAAAATCTGAGTATATATGTTGCATAATATTGTTAGCCTTAACAAGTTATAAATAACTACGAAACAGAACGAATGCTAGAAAAAAAGTTCCAATAATTCGCGATAGGGCTCCGGGAAATAACACCCAAAAGCGATATGCGAAATAAGACCCAAAAGGCTGGGTCTTATTTCCTAATGAAATAAGGCCGAAAGCAGATATGAAATTAAATTCAAAGTAAATGAAAAGACGGAAAAAAATTTACCTAAAGCCCAATATTCACATCAAGAGAACAAGCAAATGAAATAAAACCCAAAATTTTGATCGCGTGGGTAGGGGAGGAAGGTTGGAGCAGCGCGTTTTCGCATTGATATTTCATATAAAGTAAGAACGCAACGCGCGGGTGGACAGGGACGGGCCGGCAGCAAGGAATGCAGGGCGCCCGCGCATTGATCTATGATTTAAATTAAGGACGCGTCGCAGTGGGGGCAAGGGGTATTTGCCGCCGCCCTTCCCAGCCCGCCCCACGTGTCAAGATCGATACGAAAACACGCCACCCCAACGTAAGAAAACGCCGCGCGTTATTACTTTACACACATCGTTGGGAAATATTCCATTCATTTCTGAAATAATTTTTGGGCATTATTTCATCAGAATAAATTTTTATACCCTAAATGAAATATATAGGGTATACTCAGTTTGTCATTCGGTTTGTAACACTTCGAAATAATGATGTTAGAGCAAAATGGATTGGATACCCACGCATAATATTATTAAAACTCGAAAACGCGTATACTTAGAGAGCTGACATTTTGTACACGGACTTTAAAAAAGAAAAGTATGATTAAGTTAGAAAATGAGGCAATTCGGGAAACTCGTTCGTGGGGTTGCCATATTATATATTTGGACAGTGCCTGAGAACGCGTCGACGTGCAGAGCTGAAATTTGATACATGGTGTTCTCATTGTACTAGCAAATAAAATTTCAAAAATCGACTAAATACGGCAACTACTTCTTGGTGTTGCCATATAAAAATTTAGGTTTCTTACGTATACTGTGAAAACGATCAGTTCAAGGAATTTTTATTGTAGTAAAAACATCTTCTGAATACGAAATCCTATAAAATTGGTTATAATCATTTTTTCTGTCCGACAAACCGTTTTAGAAAAATATTCGAAAAACCACTTCAAAAATCAAACTTGCACAGAATGGTGACAATACGAAATTTCATAAGAGCATTCATATAGGGTATCATAAGAATTGCTTTGTTTTTCTTGGACTTTATTTCATTTACGAAGCTTTTGGATTTTGTATCATTATGAAATAACGCCCAAAACCGTAAAGTGAAGTATAATAACACCCAAAAATGCTGGACATTATTTCACATTTGACACGTTGAAATTTTGGGTCTTATTTCACTTATTTCTTTTGGGCGTTATTTCCCTGAGCCTAGCGATAATGCTCTGCTGTGAAAAGTGAACCTGATAAGACAATCCTGTACATTACAGGAGTCTAATTAAGAAGTGGGCATCAGCGAGGCTCTTAAAGGAATTGACTGCACGAGCGTCCTGGATACTAGATGGAGAGCATTCCAAAAATGCGCAATCTCGATAATATAAGAGTTTTCCATGGCTATCCAAGTAAAACGAGGAAAGATCCTGGTTTTTGTGAATTAGTGAAATTAAAAATTTCTCTGAAGTAATGTGATTCATTATTTTTTTGCAGATTAAAGTATAATACTTAGATACTTTTCTTGAGACATGTATTTAGCGAGCACCCCACCAGCTGATCACGGTAATTTATCTGTGACATCCGAAAAGCGTAAACAGTTGTTAAATGCAACCTTCATTCTACAAAAACAAATGCTGTCAGGAAAAATTTGTCGACGGAAAATTTAACTTCCTTAAGTGAAGCAAGGCAAGATTAGTATCTTAACCAAATCTAAGCGGACAAAATATTTGCTAAGAGCCAGAGCCATACAAATTCCGGAGTGAATTTTAATTTAGGATTTTATATTGTCACAGCCGTTCATAACTTGTTTCAACGCGATACCCAGATTTTTCACCTAACTACCAAGAGATAAACCGTTCAGAATTCCGGGTGGGATATTGGCCAAGTGTAGTGGACTGTTGTGTAAAATAATTATTTGAGACTTGTCATTGGTGATTCAATCACCATACATTGATTCCGCTCAAATCGTCATTAATACGTGCGATGCTGTGTTCGAACAGGCCAATAGCTCTGTTCAGATATAGCTGCACATCATTTCCATATAAGTGAATTCTGACATCGCAACCAACTAACGGAAGGTCATTCATAAATAAACTAAATAGTAGTAGCCCCAAGATTGAACCCTGGGGTACAAGTGTCGGGAGAGGAAATAAATCCGATAACTTATCATCCACGTTAACCCTTTTGTGGCGTTCTGACAAGAAACTCCCAATACGAGCAGCAGCGGAAACAGTAAAGCCAAGGAAATTAGAGATCTTATGCAGTAACAAACTCCAATTAACACTGTCGAGTGCCTTTGAGAAATCAAGCAAGCTATTCAGGACTAAAGTTGCTTTTATATCACTAGTCGCTTTTAGTACTGCAGTCTTGCAGCACTCAGAACGCGCCGGAAACAAGACTGCCAACATGATAAGAGCTTGTTACTTTCCAAATGACAAAAATCTGGAGAAGTACATTTTCCAGAACTTTAGACAAATAACTTAAGATACCGATTGTCGGTGGAAAATTAAAAAGAAATTGCATCTTATCTAATTGGCAAAAGATATGTCATACAAGTACGAATCTTTAGATTACGCAATAAGAAGCATTCAGTTTTGTTTCAATATTTTAATATGTACATCGGTTAAATATTGTGAAACTGTTAATTGTTCTCCTTATTGCTTTTCTTGGTAAATTTGTTTTCTTTTGTACTGCATGACGTGGCAGTGGTGGATACAGCGATACAGCGGGGGGGCGATCGGGGCGATCCCCCCCCCCCCCCTAGAGCTCTAATAATAATAAATAAAAATTTATATTCTAATCCAAGAAAATACAAAAAAAATTTTTTTTTAAAAAGACCGTTTCTAAACCGGCGTTAAAAAAATTGAAAATAATTTCTCCCTTCATTTCTCCAGAGTTTCCCTTCATTTTGCATTTAATTAAATTTTTAAATTATATTACATTTGCACATAAATTTTAAAATTTTCAAAGTATACAGAGAAAACAAGATCTGGACAGCTCAAATTTAAGCACTACAGTGAATAACAATTTACCGAAATTTAAATTTGGAACTCATAATGTTTATCAAAATACTTAATTAAATTACTTTCCTTTGAATATGCTTTCTTTGTGTACCATGAAAATTTAAAAAATTTTATACAAATGTAATTTGATTAAATGGAAAACTCTAGAGAGTTATTTGATATATTTATTGTTTTTTCCTTTTTAGTCATAAATTATTCTCAAAAAATGTAAAATTATATCACTAATGAATTTTTAGTACAAGCATTGTTATACTTTTTTGTTTACAAAGCCGGGTATATTTTGATGAAAAGTATTATGTTGGAAAAATTAACATATCCGAGGTAATTAGTCTCAAATTCCGTTGTCCTGCATATATTTAATTTAAGGCAAATAGGATAATATATATATTAACCCTACCTAATTAGCATTCCTCGAAAATTTCTTCCACCATTTAAGTTGCAAGAAATTGCAGTCCAGCCGAAGAAATTATGGTGTTTGAGCGAAATGCAAGCGACCTATGTATGAAAAACACCAGTAGCGCAAGCAAGAAGTGTATAATGTCTATTTTATGTGGGATTAAATTTTACTATGCTTACGGGATCAAAAACTTATATTATATAGATAAAAAAAACTCTGGCGATATCTGAATGCTAATGAAATTTTCATGCCAAAACGAAATGAGAAAGCTATACAGAGCAGTCCACAACTGAAGGCAAGTGCGGTTATAGGGGGCGATGGGGGCGATCGCCCCCCCCCCCTAGCGCAAACGTCTGGATTCGCCCTTGTGACGTGTGGCTGTTTTATATCGTATTCTTTTGAGGTTTTTTCGTTTTCCAAAATTTTAATAATTGGTTTTTGGTTGGCGCTGGACAACTATGAGCATTGATAGCACAACGAGTGGACACAACATAAATTTATAGTAAGTATAACAACAAGAACTTTTTGCAATATATCAGTTTGATACAAAACCTTTTCTGGAAATTAGTGACGCATTTTACATCATTTCAATTATAATACGATAATCAACAAGCGTATTGCACTTAATGTTCTTTGCAATTATAGCGTATGGTACAGCACAGCTATCAATCCAACTAGTTAACCCTGGAGTTGCTCTCCTTACATTACTTAAGTTTTTATATTTCCTGCTCTCCATAAACTCATCCAGTGTTTTACATTTTTTTGTAAAACTTTCGCATTCAAGCAACACGAATATATATGAATTGGTTGCAAAACAAATCCAAAGCTCACTTGCACTGCAATCAGGAAGCTAGATGTGGCTATAAAAATGTGTACATACATATGCATGCACATTTACAAAATTCTCAATAACCTCGATAAAATTGGGGAAATTTCCACGGCTATGAGTTATAGGTAGATTTTTAACACTTTTTGAATTTATTTGACATTTTTATCGATAAGCCATTTAATACATATGGATTAAAGGAAAAAGCAGCAATATTAATAACAATAAAATGTAAAATAATATTTTCTAAAGAGATGTGGGGTGGCTATGGCATTTGGTGGAAAACCGGAGACAATTTTATCGAATGGGCTACGCATTGTCCATTGAGCTGTGGTGAAGTGAAAAGTACCCCTATCCCGAATGTTTCAAAAGGTTAATTATTATTCGACCTGATCATGAAATGCATAATCCGGAACTCAAATGTTGCTTTTGATTGTAACTTGCAAGGCAAATTTTAATTTTTACTTTTATTATGAACGATTATAGATATATCGATTTCAATTCGTTTCTATTTCTTTCCGTTTACAGACTACGAGTATTTTAACAAAACTGATCAAATATAAACGTATAATTTAACAGATAATGCTAAGACTCCGATTGCTAAAGACGATACCATGTTTACGGGTAAGTGTTACAAAATTTCGTACCTCGCATAGCTGAGTTTATCCCCGTTGCCGGCTGGAATATAGCAGAAAATTTCTGCAATATTCCTCCGTTAACCCTTGTGTCAATGGATAAAATAAATGACATAAACGAACCCATAACATACCTGGGTATGTAACCATATTTACATATATTTCTGTGGAACTCTTTAATTTTTTTGCTTTATATATAAGGAAAATATTTAGTCAAACAGTTCATAAGAATTTATTTTTATGATTAGGCCTGTTCCGAAAGGTGGGTATGCTGCATATGGCTTACAAAACTTGGAGGTAGGATAATTGTGGATGATAGAAATGCATTTTTTTCGAGTATTTCAAGAAGAATTTGTTCATAATAAGCGTAAATTTCATTCTTTTTCTACTGGCTGGCAGGGGTGATTAGATCATAAATTGTATTTTGAGGTATTGACGCTAAAGCATACCTCATACTGGAACTTTCTCCACAATTTCCCCTCGCGTACACTGCTTTCTACCGAGTTCGGATTTGTGACAAAACCACGATTTGCTCTTATGTCTAAAAAAAATAGGAAATCTGTAATTTTGCTTTCAACAGTGCATTACGATAAAAGTGTTAGTGGTGTCCTCCAAAAGCCTGAAATCATATTGTTTTACAACAAATGCAGGGGGGGTGGGGCGAGAAAATATGGATAAGATGGTAGGACATTACACCACCAAGAGGCGTACTTTGCGATGGACCCTAGCATTTTTTTTATAATTTTTTGGATGTGGCTACTCTGGCAGCCTTCATTATATACGATACCCGCAATTCTAACCAAAATACAAATAAGAGAAGTGCGTTTCTGCAAGATCTTGGTGAAGCCCTCACCATGCCAGCATGTACAAATCATAGCAGCGAATTCACACATTATGAGGAACCTCGGGATCAGATATGCTAACGAATGCATGATGGGACACCAAATACCAATCCGATCTACATCCACGTCAAGTGGACCAGCAGCAGACTGAAACTCAAAGGTAACTGCAGTATTTGCAAAGAGGAGGGTAAGCGGTGACCCACGCGAAAATGTTGCACAACATGCTGTAAGCCTGCACGTGCAGAGCATTCTACAGAATTTCCCAGATATAAAAACTGTTTGTCATAATAAATTCTATAATTTTTTTAAAGAATTAACTCTATTTTTTATTGCTTTCAATCTCCATTCATAAAAAAATGTATTACATACCTGGGTATGCTTGGTAACGTATATTTATAATTCAGGTCTATCTTCTGATGAACCATATAGAATTTTTCTCAAAATTTTATAGCATATATTAGCTACAAATAGAGCCCTTGAGGATAACTAAAGTGATGAATAAAAAATTTCGAAGATTAGATAAAGTTTTATCATTCTCAAAATTGTATGGTATGTAGGTATTGACACAAGGGTTAAAATCGAAGAAGTCTGAGCCGAGTCGTACATTTGCGAGCTATTGAAATACGCTATAAACCACAACCTAGCAATTTTTAATTCAGAATTTTAGTTTTGGAATACTTTGCTGAACGCAGAAAAACATTTTTGGTAATGTAATATACGTGCAATTTATAGAAATATAGATTAGTATGCTAAGCACATATATAGTTATTATGTAGTTCAGTTTTCGTTCATAGGGCGCCATATATGTAGCCAAGGCTGCATGCAAGAAGTGCAGTTGGCATAACACAGTGGTACTGATGATATGTCTAAAAGACTGTAATGCTGGAACTATAATCCTCGTCTATTGGATGGATGCTGGCGTCAGAGACTTCCTAATAATGCAGGCGAGATTGGTCGGCCGAAATATATACAAGAGCATATCATCAGAGACTGCCTACGTTTACCGCGGATAATAAATGAAACACCTTGTGTAGAACGTATTGTTCTATACTAATCTCGTTATTAATTCAATTCAAGTTATTTATATTATTTTAGCCTATACATTCTTATCCCTACCTACTGTGTGAATTGGCAAATTCACAAGTCATCAAATCAATTTACTTTCCAGTTATTGACCTGGTATATCTCAATCCAATAATTATTAATGTGCTATCAAACGACGTATTGCACATTCCTAGCATTCCAATCAATCGGGTTCATTGTGGTCAGGGAGGTCAGGACAATGCTCCAACGGTGTGAAATGCAGTGTTAGCAATTGACGCATGCCACACTTATGTGCATTGCCTTTTGTAAGTTCATGTTATTCATTCATAAACGAAATTATATGAATCATCATGAATGAAATTACTGATGGCAATGAACCTAACTGCTTACTGCTTTCACACATTTTGTTTTTTAGCATGCGCATCTATGCTTATGTATTACATCCCTCTTCTTATGCTTAATTAAAGTAAACATTTTTTGATTAATATTTACAAAGAATTCTATCTACTATTCTAAGTGATAATTCTAATAAAATATTAATGAATTAATGAATCTTTTAACAATACCTTATCTCCTATCTTAATTTTTAGTGGGTTAGTGTTTTCACTAGACTTTCTGCTTCTTTTCTTTTTAGAATTCTCCAATAGTGCTTTGGCTATTTTATGGCTTTCTTGAGGTCGAAACTTCAAATCTTTTGAATAGTCTTCTAGATTGTAGATCAGGTCTTTTCTATTTTAATCCATGGTGTCTGGAAGTGAAGCTCATTTGCCGTATGTCAGTTCGTATGGTGATATTTTGGTTTCCGAATGAGTTGTGATATTATAGCAGAATGTGTAATAGGGTAACTATTCATCCCATTCGCCTTTCTGATCTATTGATAGTAGGTACTCGTTCAGTATACGATGATTCCTTTTAATTTTACATACATCAGAGATTACTTGGTTGACAAATTCGGTTCCTAGAGCTGTCAGGATTACTTTTTCGACTAGTATTTTTGCGATTGTTTTCGCCTCTTTATTTTCCATGGGAAATGCTTCTACATATTTGGTTAATTGACATTGACATGTCAAAATATATCTGTAGAATGTACTTTGTTTCATAGGTCTTACCGTGTCAATTTCTAATATTTCGAAACTTCCAGTTGGTGTGCTTGTTTCTACCATTCTCTCTCTGATGTGTCTTATTAGTTTATTGTATTTGCATCTCTCATAGTTGTTTACATAAATTTTGACCATTTTGCTTAGATTTTTCCAAGAGAATCTTTGTTTGATTTTGTTGATTGTGCGCTTGACTCCTAAACGTCCACCTATGTGTGGCGTGTCATAAAATTGCTTGATTATGCTTAATTGTTCTTCCTTGTTTACTATCCTTTTTGGAGGTTTAAATATTATTATGAGCAAACTTTTCTTTTTTTTTATTTTAAATCGCTTCTGCAGACCATTAAATTTATTCTTAAATTCTTCCACGTCGTCTTTTTTAAATATATTTTCTTCCAATAATATTGCTAGCATTTCAATTTCGTTGTCAATTATCGCGTGAGTCAGCTTAATGTCGATCCTGAGTTGAGATTCAGTTTATCGCAATTACATGAATCAACATGAATGAAATTACTGATGACAAGGAACCCAACTGCTTGTTGCTTCTACAGATTTTGTTTTTTAGCATGTGCATCTCTGTTCATAAATATAGTGTTAATAGTATTGCGTATGGTTTTATTCATAAAAGTCCCTCATCCGTAAATATTGTATATTTATTAAATACAATATTTTTCTTTCTCATCTCAATTCCCGAACAATAAAGAACCCTAAATAAAATTTAATTCAGTTTTGACTGCCAGACTTTTGTATACCCTAGATGAAGTCTATAAACTATACTAAGTTTGTGATTCCGTTTGTCACCCATAGAAATATGGATTGGACACCCACGCATAATATTAAAAGTTATTTTAAGTTTTGCATATCCGTCCGTCTCTCCAACCTAAATTTTACATACGGGCTTTAAAAATAAAATAAAAAATAAAATAAAAAAAAATAGTAATTCGAAAAAGGGTCGAATCGGGCCATAGGGTTGCCATACAAAAATTTTGCTCTTTATTATATACATATTTGGACAGTGCCTGATAACGCGCCAACGTACAGAGCTAAAATTTTGTACACAGATTTTTTACAAATAATGTTCAAACCAGTGCAATTCACGCTTCAAGCAATTCCTAAAAAACATATCGAGGAAGTTTGCAATTTAAAAATTGGTTCTAAAAATGGGAATTACAAAATATGCTAATTGCAATCTGCTCAAATTTGGTACAGTGTTTAACAAAAGCATGTGTTGTCATTTAATATGCAACTTATTGCACATATATGTATAACCAGATCAAGCAGATAAACGTAAGTTAAAGCATTCTCAACACAAAACATCGATCGGGAATTTATTTTCCTTCATGGGCTGCTGCACCGAAATTTCATTTATCACAGCTGCATTTGTTGCCGTCTGTTTCTTGTTGCTATCCATTTTGTTCGTTGCTAGGTAAGTTTTATCACTAGTACCGTAAGTGCACATATGTACTGTCAATTCTTGTGATCATTGGAGTCGTGTGCAAGCAACGGCTATAAAAACCACAAGCTGACTGATCTCGTCTCTTTTTGCACTTGGCATCGCTTGGAATAGATTGGCTAGGTAGGGACTAACATATTATAACGGGTATCGACTGATATAGAACTTTTATTAACAAATCATTTTATCTTGGGCATTGACCGAAGTAATCACTTAATAACACACACTTTATTTCGGGTTTTGACTGATATAAAGAATCTTACTTCGGGTTTTGACTGAAGTTAAGACAAGACTTTAATTCGGGTATTGACTGATTTAAAGCATATTGTATCTCTGGTCTTGACTGAGATTAAAATTACTAACATTAACACTTTATTCCTGGTCTAAACGGGAATAAAGAATTGTTCTAATAAAATATTAGAACAAAAGGACTTAACATTAACTTAAATCCAACCACCTCTAGTGCCAAGTATAGATCGGTGAGTACCAGCCACTTGTAACATTTTATTATTTATTTATATGTCTATTTTATAACAAATTTACTCATATATATATATATATATATATCTACATACTATATACTTCGTGTGCATATTTATCAAATATATCAATTCTACTACTCCATATTTATTTTATAAATATATTGCTTTTATAGCGATCTTATATTGCAATCTTTTGGAAATAAGTGTTTTCTCTGACCCAAAACTTATATATTGAGTTTTATCCCAATACAACTATTCTTGGAAATTGTGCATTACAAATCTGTGTCAATAAGTGTGTTTTCTAGTGTGTGTGGATCTCTGACCTAATTCCTTATATACATAACTATAATTATTGGGCAACATTAAGAAATAAGTGTCAGTTTATTGAACGTTAAAAGAAGTGGATAGTGTTTTTAGTTATAAGACGATAGACCACTAATCTTAATCCATATTTATCAGTGCGTTCATTGCAGTCTTCAGTAAATTCAAATTTGCGTGTACGTTCTAACTAGGGGCAGTACAAATAATGCAAATTTAAGTTCGAAAAAATGGGATGGGTCGGTTAACTCCTTCCTAGGACTACGATACAAAAATATCCTTTTTCAAAATATATTTGAATGTTATGGCCCAATACACGGAAGATTCTTCCAACAGCCAAAGGCACATCTGGTAAAGTAATCAGCGATTGCTAAACAATCACCCCGCATGGAATTGTCCTGCAATCGTCGATTGTTTTACTGATTAGCTCAACAGCTGGTGACTATGAGCGCTTAGTGGAGCAATCGACGATTAGGGTAATAATTAACCTGGCATGGTAATTATTATGTGAGGCGATTGTTTACTACTAAGGCTGTTTCGTTTGCTTACATATCCGCATTGTTAGTAAAGTTTACTTCCGAATATCAGGCATAAAATACCAATGACTGGTTTGGCGTTTACCGTTCAGTTTTCAGTGATAGTAGTATCAATTTTCCGTTCGGTTGGGAATGCTTAAGGTGTTAAGTTAGGTCAGGGAATGTACCTACATAATACGGAATAAAGTATGGGTTTGTTTGAATTAATTTGGCTGTTTTATTTATTCAAGAAGTTTTTATAGTTTTCATTATCCGATTGCTTTAGTACACGACATGAACACTGCCTGAGAACGCATTGACATAGAGAGATGAAATCTTCCACGCGGTGTTTTCATATTAATAGTACGTAAAATTTCAAAAATGGACTAAATCTGGCAACCGCTTCTTAGTTTTGCTATATAAAAATTAACATTTTTAGGTATACTGTAGGAACGATCACTCCTGGACGTCTTTTTGTACTGAAAAATTCTTCAGAATAGGAAATCCTATGAAATTTGTTATAACCATTTTAACTGCGCGACGAACTGTTTCAGAAATATACGCGAAAAATCACTTCAAAAATTGAACTTGCAACAACGGGTGACCATACGAAATTTTATACGGTCATTCATATAGGGTATCATAAGAATCTGTCTTAGACCAATTCCAGCTTTTTTATTTGTTACACCCTAGATGAAATATGTAGGGTATAATACTAAGTATGTCATTCCGTTTGTAATACCTAAAAATAATGATGGTAGAGTAAAATGGATTCGAAACACATGCATAAAATTAAAAGTGTTTTTGATTTCTGCATGTGCGTCCGTCTGTCCGATAACTCGAGATATCGTTCACTTAGCGAGCTAAAAAAAACTTTGCACAGATGAAGATGCAAAAATTTAAAAAACTTTTAATAATATTATTATTTAACATTTTGCTCTACCAACATTATGTCTGTGGGTTACAAATGGAATGGCAAACTTAGTATGATTTCATCTAAGGTAAAAAAAAGGAGAGGATTTAAAAACTAGGGCAACCAAAATGGGACCTTTGGTGCCTTGCACAGTGCCATTCCGAATTAGTCCTTAGACGTACAAATATTGTCTTTAGATAGTTGCTGACAGCTCGGATTTAGGTATGCCGAAATAAGCCAAGGTTTGCTACCACAAATGAAATGTTAAAATTTAAAGTAATTTTATGACGGAATGCTGAAAAGGATATTTAAGAAATGGTATAAAAATCCTTCCAATACTTAAAGAGAAATAAGTATTTAGGTGTTTGAAGGTACCCGATAAAAAGTGTAATTCACGCAAAAATGGTCAATTTGGTCGTCTTCCAGTACAGAAGAGATGCTATAAAATTTTTAAATATGCACGTTAAATCTTTTATGTAGGATGAAATAACATCTACATTTTATCCCTTAATTAGATATGTAATTAGTTTTTGAGTGCGGTAAATGGTTTTGGAGATAACTGCAATAGAAGTGAATCAGTCCTTCTTAAGATGAAAAAATTGCCGTTTTTGCTACAAAAACGGACATATTTTCAACTCATCAGTATGAAGAACTGGTAAGTGGTGGAAATTCACTTTTCACGAGAAGTGTTCACAACAGAGTACTAATGGATGTGAAATAAAGAACGGTAGAAATATATGCAAAATATAGAGACTGGGGTCTATATGACCCAAGTGCAAAAATCCGTCTTTCGGCGGTAAAAGGTCTAGTTATGAAGGTAAAATGATCAAAAAAACTACACCACTCGATTACTGGCTTCTCTCTCTTTAATTTGACACCAACCACCAATTGGGGTGGTACGACCCCTCCTTCGCCAAAAGACTCCCCCCACCCCCCCAAAATTGTTCACCTATAATTTTGTACTCTAGGCCCTAAAAAAAATACCAATGCTCTACGACCCTCCCACACAGAGCTAGCCGTCCTTCAATATTGCGACACTTCTCACGTTACCCCCAATTCCCAAGTATGTTAGAGAATCGCGAATGGGGAGTTAGGGAGTTTTAAAGGGGGAAAACGAAAATGCTCATCTCCCAAACTCCCAAACTCTCCGAGTTACAGAATCCAGGCCCCTGATGTGTTAATAAGTATATTCTATTTCACTTCACCAAAATTTTTATATAATTTTACAGGTATAGAACAATCTTTTTATTTTTCAATTACCGGGTACACCAAAACAATATCTTCTTTTATTTATCGTTTAAATGGTATACAAAACGAAAGTTTCCGTTCATGAACCAACAAATACTTTATCGGAAGATATCCTCTTCACAAAAACTTTTCACTTTCTTTTCTGCATCATGCATGGCTTATATTCCTTATCTTGGCGAATCCAAAAAAAAAAAAATAACGACAGAAATTTTTAAGCCTTTATAATTTCAACTATCCACTTTCAACTCTCAAAATTCATTCGCTCACCCTTTTCCGGGGTGTCTTTAGTTTGAATCCTTCCAAGAACTATCTCCCTCCATTTTTTAAACGTTACTCTATTTGGTCCTGAAACTAGCCTTTTTATGAACTGGCATAAGTTCATTATATAAAATATTTTTCGAATGCCATATATAAAAGAATAAATGAAACGAAATGAAATGAAACTGCACTACACACTCTGCTGACGAGAAGGGATTTTTCTTCGGAATAAACATGTAATGTCCTGTAAATTGAATGCAAGAAAGTGCGTGACTTTTCTGCCACAATTAATACATTGATGAAAAATGTTATTTTCATGAACAAAAGTATTTTGATAACGAATATAATTACATATAATTACATAATTTTCTCCTGGGTTTCAAATTAAATTTTAAAATGTCCATGTCAAAAAAGCAAAAAGTGGGGAATTACATACTATATGTCAAGTATTCAATGAACAAACGCAATTAATTACTTTTTCGTGCTACATAAAAGGGTGAAATAATTGATTTTACCAAATTTGTGAAAAAGAATTAATCTTTATTTGAGCACGTACGATTTGCAGTTTAACAACGCGGGAATATAAAATTAAATAAAGCGTTTGTTATTAGATAATGTGGGAAAACAAAATAAATTCTAGTTAACAAAGCGGTTTACTTAAGTCTAATTGAAATTTGATTTTTTTTTATCCGAAATATTTTTCTTGATTGTGTAATGAATTGTTAATTATCTTATTCTATGATATTTAAAATATCTATAATAACAATAATTTGATGAGCATTCTTATTCTCCCCGAATGGTGATATATCTACCCACTCACTGCTAACGGCAATTGAATTGGAAACATAGGAAACATATGTTGTTTGTTGTTGTTGCTAGATTTTGAGCGGGTTTCTGACATGGCCATTCCTGAGTCCTTCTCATTCTCCAGCAATGGTGTTCTATCGAAAACAAAAAAAAATTGTTCTTTATTAAATTGGTCAATAGTCTTGCGGGAATTGGTTTTACTTCCTTGCGATCTTCATTCTGCCAATGTTGCCCAATATTTATAGCAGCGTAAAGTACACATATAGCTAATACTGAACGTGACAAGTCCTAAATATTTCCGTAACTCCTTCTTGTTTTAGGATATGTTTTGCCTCCTTGAGATATTTAAAGGGGTCCGAGTATTAAATGCAGAGACACCACCTTTATGTCTTTATGTTTACTTTTGTGTAAAAATGTCCTGCGTAAAATTCAAGTAATATCTTTCTTTCGGTAGAGGGGATAATATTAGATGATAATGAATGTCAACCTTTTCTAGTCAGAGTAGTTAACATACACATTATGGGTAAAAAACTTTCGAGTCTGAGTTAAAATTTTGAAGCCTGGGTAAAAAATTTCGAGCAAACATACAGACCTAATGTTTACTTCTGTTCTGAATGCTTATCTCGTAATCTTTTTCATTTTCCAAGGCACTTAATATTTTACTAGATTTTATTTTATAAACAAAAAAGAAACGTTAAGTAAGAAATAAAAACAATCGTTAATTTGATTTTACAAAATCTTCACCAACACCATCTTTATTAGCTACATTACTTTTTTCTTTCCACAACAAATTTTTTTACTTTTTTAAGCCTTTTTATTTATTTTTATTTTTCTAAGTCCGATAGAAATATCTCTGATTTTTTCATGGGACCCGGAAGAAAACAACGTAGACCCGTGGCATCATCACCACCGAAATTCATTAAACCACATTATTATTGTATGCTCATGGTTTGCCAAAATTCATCGGAGTTATTGGGTTCAGGACAACTAAAGGGTTTGTCCATTGCTCGTCGTTCTTTGGAATTAGGCATTCCACAAACGTCATTACACCGTATTTTGCATAAAGATTTGGGTCTTAAGGTTTATAAAGTTCAGTTAACACAAGAATTCAAGCCGGCCGATCACCAACAACGTCGAGTCTTTGCTGATTGGGTCCTTGAAATGCATGAAAATGATCCGGAATTCCATCGAAAACTCATCTTGAGTGATGAGGCCCATTGCCACCTCGATGGCTTCGTCAACAAGCTAAATTGTCGCATCTGGGGCTCGGAAAACCCAAGAGTTACTGTTCAAAAGCCTCTCTATCCTCAACGTGTGACTGTTTGGTGCGGTTTATGGTCCCGCGGGGTCATTGGACCTTACTTTTTCGAAAATGAGGCTGGAGCAACAGTTACGGTGATTGGATTGCGCTATCTACAGATGATTAATGATTTTTTATGGCCGGAATTGGATGGTATTGATCTGGACAACGTTTACTTTCAACAAGAAGGCGCTACGTGCCATACAAGCAACGAACCCATTGATCTTTTACGGGAAACGTTTCCGGACCGTGTTATCTCTCGAAGAGGTGATCACAATTGGCCACCGAGATCTTGTGACTTAACACATTGCGACTTCTTCCTTTGGGGCCACGCGAAAGAGAAAGTCTACGCCAACAGCCCAGCGTCGATTCAAGACCTCAAAGATGGAATTCGTAGCCACTTTCCGATTTGGTTATGGAAAATTTCATGAAAAGGATATGGTCCTGTAGGCGTGATCGTGGTGGTCATTTGGCTGATGTTATTTTCCATTATTAACGGCATACCTTCCTCTTTATAATGAAATAAAGATCAGATCATTTATCTCAAAAAATGGCATTTGAATATCAAAATAACACCTCTTATTGGAAAACCCTTTACAATTAGGACAAATTTTCTATTGATGTTCACCACAATTTGGATTGAAGCATTTCATACAGTAAGTTTTAATACATATATCCTCTTTGAATTGTGACAGTAATTACAATATTTTATCGGGCCATTTAGCTGTGTAGGAGGCAAATTACTGGCAGATGGCTGAATTTTTAGCACATTTTCAATCGCAGCCTTACATTGTCTGGAAATAGATTTTTCAAGCCTGATTCGCTGCTCGATAAATTCATCATATAACTGTAACATGTAGTGCTGTCGTGAAAATGTTTTTTTTTTTTAAGTCTTATGTTGTTGTGAATAAAAATTATGTAGCAATTAATTGCAGCTATCGAATACACGCATCAGCCATTTTTTTCGTGAAGTCTTGTCTATTGGAGATAGCAGAATAGTCTCCCAGTCATCAAATATTGATTTAGTTCATCAGAATGGTGTTCTTTTCAATAGCAGTAAAGTGCATCTGAACAGTTTCTTGTTCAAAATCTATGAAGCCAATCCCGACTACGTCCCTGGAGGTCTCTAACCGTATGGTTATTTCTATCGATCCTACCAAGACCAATACTATCTCAAGCGGAATATGCTGTGATCACTGACAAACAGCTCGTAACAACATTTGGTAATGATTAAAAAAATTAAACATACCCAACGCATAGCTTTTCACATCTACCACATCCACGGTATTACATATATAATATCCAACTACTTTTCGCTCACAAAATTAGAGGAACAAGGGATACGAAACCATATCAAATAATGAGCATGAATTCAAATTTTTCCACCTAACCCGTTTGCCTGAATTTCGACGAAATCCTACCGGATTCCCGGCACCAAAGTGTCACATAAACATAAAACCTAACAGAAGGCGACACACGCAAACCAAACGAAATTCAAAACAGGATAATTGAGTACAATGAAATCTGCACACACACACACATTTTGTCGACAACCTCGATATCATTCAGACTTTTTCACTTTTATTAGTTCAGTGAACATTGAAAATTATTTTTTACTTGTTTATTTAACTGAAAAGTATATATTAAAAATTACCGTATATCTTACTTATAATTTACTTGTATTTTTTAACTTTTATACGAAAAGGTCCAATCTTTCGTGGTTGGTATGCCATGAATTGAAAGTGCTTTAAATAACGCACACACCATCTTGTTGCAGTGGACATTTTGCTTGACACTTTTTTGTTTGAAAATTAAACAATATCCTTTTATAAAAGTATTCCGTTTTTGGTATTAAGGAGTCCATTTCATTTTTTAAACTCCAGTATTTGTTAGCAAACCAAGTTCATTCAAAAGTTTTTATTCATCTTGGATTGATGACTGAGTTGAGTAACTATGCATGGTATATTAGTACAGGCTGAACTTGAAAGGATGGTTTGGTAGTGCTACTATGTTGTAATATACCCAGTTCAATCATATCAAAATAATTATCATATTGAAAAAAAGGAGAGAATAAAGTAATTTCAAATTTGAAATGTCATTTGTTTCATTTTCATTCGTTTCACTGGCTTGGCTTGTGCAATATTTGCTATTTTGTTGGCTATCGCTGCAGCAACGTAGTTGTGCAAATATAAACGCTCTGCCGAAGAATATGTAAGTGTGTAATTTAATTTAAAGCTTTAATTTTAATCGCTCCTTTTTTCTCACCAAAGTTAAGTTTGCCTTAATATCGCGTTCAAATCCAAATCCGTTGAACATTTTTCATGAAAGTGGAGGAATTAATTCATAAAATCTACTCAAGAACAAGAGTTATAAGAAATAACAAAATAATGCCGTGATTTGTATATTATCTAATGTAAAAAAATGTTACATCGCACAAATTTTGAGGATCCAGTACCAAAAGCAGTTGTAGGACTGGATCAAATTTGTTTAACTCCAAGTTTAATACCTTTAATCACACGTTTTCCAAACCTTATTGATTGAAATTATATCGATACGTTAGACGGCGAATGGCGATTTTATTAGTTGCCGTATGTGCCTTTCACATGTTCGGCAAGTGCGGAAAGAAGCTTTTCCCCGGTCAATCTTATTAAAACTAAAACCAAAAATTCTCTCGACATCAAAACTGTAAATTTCATAAAAATTGTAGATGAATGCCTGTGTATAATTTCGTATGGTATGCAGTTTGATTGTTGAAAGTGGTTTTTTCCCATCTATTTCTAGAACGGGTCGTTGGACAACAAAAATAATTATTAATAACCAATTGTATAGGATTTTATATTCTGACGAACTTTTCAATACGATAAAAACGTCTTCACACTATACCTATGTAAAACGTTTTCACAATATATCTAAAAAACCACAATGTTCGTATGGAAAGACCAAGAAGGGGTTGCCCGGTTTAGTCTATTTTTGAAGTTGTATTTACTAGTTTTATGAAAACACCGTATTGTTACAATATTCCTAAAATGGTTAGAAATACATAAAAAAAAGAACGAGGTATTACGTCGAAATAAACCACACAACATAAAGCCCAAGGAAGACCCAACACCAATCTGGACTTACCTAGCAGAACACATACATATGCAATCCTCCGATGATTATTTGCTTGGAAGTTGATTCCATCCCCAGGCCAGGCCAAAGCTAAAATCAGAAGAGGAAAAAATTAGTAAATCTGAATTCCGAGAAATTTATAATTTAAATCTGCCAAGGAAATAACGATGGCACTCCTTGGAAAGTAACTTCCCCTGCCTGAAAGACAGAAAAACGGAAAAGCTCATTTCCCCTCCAGAGCACGAAAGCTTTTGCCAAATTACATCCGTCAGTAATTGGTGTCGAGATATTTACACTACCCTGAAACAGTCGGAATAGAACACATACAAGCTTAAAATTTGGTCCGCCATCTTAAGTCGGAACCATCTACAGCGTAATCCAAATTCTTCCCGAGGAATACGACCGACTCCCCGGACGGATCCTCCGCTTATAAAGGAGCACCCAAAGAGCAGACTGATGTTTGCTACGCTTTCTCAACCAGGTGCCCCCTTGCAAACGGTGTTGAAACAACTGCCAGCCTAATCTTGAAGCATAATCACATAATCACTAGCTTTGCAATTATTCAAATTAAGCATAACTCAACACACTAAACATTTTTCAAAACACATTTTTCTTAAAATTGTACAGAAAACTCCCTGTCGATAGCGCTATAACAAGAACAATCGTATATTCGCCCCGGCGGACTAAGCTCCCACGCATTTATCTAATTTTGCGTGCTCGATTCTATCCGACTGATAATGTAAACTGAATTTCACAAGTTGCGCTCTTACGTTCATAATAGTCGAAAGAGTAAGAGTGCAATGAAATTCTCTCTACCCACACGTGACAAGCTGCTAGTGGACCGAATCCAAACACATATTCTCTAGTCTAGTCGATGGTCTCGAATTCTTGAACTGGCTCTCGGATTATCTACTGGCCTACATCCACAGTTGCTGATCGACATCCACAGCCTCTGACCTACATTTCTACCCAGATTCGTAAGCGTAAGAGACTGAGCTGCCATATTGTTGGCTTAGGTCTCCCCAAAATTGAAAAATTCTCCCTCTCGGCGAATTTAACTATTTAACCAGGAAAAATTGTAACAGCATACAAAATTTCAGCTCTCTCTCTCTCTCTCTCCCCTCTCTCTGCTAACGCGTTTTTGGGCAGTGTCCAAATAAGTAATGAAAAACGAAATTTTTGCATGGCAACCCTACGAAAGACTCATCCGATGATCCCAATTTCAAACTGAAATCTGTTTTTTTTTGTTTTCTTTAAATAGGCCAAAAATCAAAATAATTTTTAATATTATGTGCGTGTATCTGACCCATTTGGCTCTACCAGAATTATTTCTGTGCATTACAAACGGAATCACCAAGTTAGTATGCCCTCTGGCATCATATCGTAGTGTTGTAAAACGTGGCACGATTGCTTTTTATTGCGAAACAAACATTGATAATGGGATGTCCATAATAATAGAAAATATGAAGCTGGAAACATGCTCAAATAGTATTGCCAACCAAGATTTTTTTTTTTTATTGTACACAAGTTTGCCATTTATGTACTTGAAGTAAAGTAGAATATCTCAAGTGAGAACATTGTGGCTAAAGAGGTTAATGTATTCGCAGACATTCATTATGCTGTTTGTAAAGAAACATTATATCAACCACATT
>OZ002744.1:53321350-53374288 GCA_963924295.1 Dioctria rufipes | reverse complement strand
CAGTGAATCGGCATATGGTGCATGCTGTTATATCAGGACGGTAGATGACTTCGGCCAAATACGAGTTCAATTGTTGTGTTCAAAGTCAAGATTAGCACCCCTAAAGTCGACAACGCTAGCAAGACTAGAACTGTCGCGCTGCTGTCCTCTTAGCAGAATTTGGTGGAGCGGATACGTCAATGTCTACCGAAGAATTTATCAAAGGTTTACTACTACACGGATTCAACAATCGTTCTTTCATGGATTGCTGCACCGTCCTACACTTGGAGCACCTTTGTCGCAAATAGGGTGGAAAAAATCCAACAATTAACGACCGAACATCAGTGGCATCATGTAGAAGGTACCCAAAATCCTGCTGACATCATCTCGGCATGCTTCCAGCTAGACTACACCAATCAAAACTATGGTTCAAGGGCCCAGATTTCTTATTTGAACCAGCATCAAGGTGGCCTAACAAAAAATTTCAACCACTGCAAGAGGTGCCTGAAGCTCGAGAAAGAAATTGCCAATTTCAACAAGGTTAAAGACAGACAATTATACGGACATAATTGCATCTGTCAACCATAAGAACTCCTTCACGAGGCTTCAACGAATCTTCGCTTACTGCATACGTTTCTGGGAAAATTGCAGACTACCAAGGGAGCGTAGATCAACAGGCCTTCTAACGATAACAGAACTGGACATGGCGCAAAATGGCCTAGTCAGAAATGTACAACGCATAACGTTTAGCAAGAGTTTCAAAATCTCAAGGATAACAAATCGCTGGACACCAACAGTTCAATCCAATCATTGAACCCATTTCTGGACGAAGCAACTAAACTAGCGTCATCAGAGTTGGTGGCCGATTAAAACATTCCCAACTGAACGCAGAGGCAAAACATCAAATGTTACTTCCAAGGAATCATATACTCAGCGAGTTGTTGCTTAATCATCTTCACAGAAAGCACATGCATGCAGCTCCACAGACCTTAACAGCAATCGCAAGACAAAGATTCTGGATCATAGACATCAGGACACTAGCACGACAAATAGTGCACAGGTGCATTCGCTGTTTTAAATGCAAACCACAGAGCATCAATCAAATCATGGCCGATCTACCAGCCAGAAGAGTAACTCCTGCACAACCATTTCACACCACAGGAGTTGATTTTTGTGGACCGATTGTCATTCACCATAAGCTAAGACGAGCCGTCTCAGACAAAGCATATATCGCAGTCTTTGTTTGCTTCGCAACAAAGGCGGTTCATCTAGAAATCGTCAGCAATTTAAGCTCTATCGCCTTTATAAATGCACTAAAGCGATTCATTTCGCGAAGAGGACTTTGCGCGACAATTTTCTGTGATAATGCAACCATTTTGTTGGTGCTAAATCCGGATTAAAGGAGCTTGATGACTTATTCAAATCACAGGAATTGAAGGAATCCATACACGAACTTTGCTCACAAAATCGTATAGACTGGAAGCCAATACCTCCACGTTCACCGCATTTTGGAGGTCTCTGGGAAGCATCAGTAAAATCTGCGAAGAAGCATCTTATACGGCAAACTGGAAATGCGAGCCTGACGCAGGAAGAATTGCATACAGTCATCACCCAAATCGAAGCTATTCTCAACTCACGGCCTTTAACGCCCATGTCATCTGATCCAAACGACTTGAACGCTCTGACCCCAGGGCACTTCCTGATAGGCAGGCCACTAACAGCCTTTGCAGAACCAGATGTAAGTGCCCTAAATATAAACAGTCTTACAAGATTTAGACGACTGCACCATATCCAACAATCATTCTGGAAGAGATGGTCATTAGAATATCTACAGGAGCTTCAACTAAGATACAAGTGGAAAAACAAGCAACATGACTTAAAGAAGGGCACCCTAGTACTGTTAAAGGATATGAACTTACCCCCTCTTAAATGGGCTCTTGGTCGCATTATAGACACATTTAATGGACCGGATAATCACACCAGGGTTGTGAATGTAAAAACAGCATCTGCATTTTTAAAAGAGCGATCCACAACCTGTGTCCACTACCAATTGAAGAGTACAACAATAACCATCAGAACGAATATTCAAACAGTCAACAAGTTACCGAAACAATAACAAACGGAGCTACATGCCTCCTACTGCAAGGACCACCAAGAACTAAGCCCGCGGCAACAGATGACATCACTGCCAGTCCTCCTGCCAAAAGGCGAAACCTGAGCTCTGGCAAGAAAGTCAATCATCCATTGAAAGGCAGATTCTTACCTATAAACCCAAACTGGTCAAATTGGCTAACATTCTCAAAACAGGCAAAACCACACAACCAAGCATAATGCCAGAAGGGAGCAAGGGTTTTGCGCAACAGACTCAAGGTTTAAGTAATCCACAACGAGGTAATTCGATGGCTGTCAGTTTTCTCCTGCTAACATCTTTGGTACTGCCAATATTCGGAGCATCTTTTAATGAGACAGTGGAGATAGCACCATTCACAGATAATCCTGGGTTATTCTTCGAATCCATAGGCCAGGCTCAAATAATAAACAGTGAATGGAACTTGCTGGTTTATTATAACCTAACAAATTACTGGGCCGAATTTCAAGGAATAAGGAGTTGTATAGCGGCAATAGACTACCTTTGCAATGCAACAACAATCAGAAAGAATCATTGCCTAGAGATACTAAATCAGTTCGAGCATCAGCTTAGAGAACTAGAGGAAGCAAGTGACCTTTTATATAAACGAAGTGGTGGCCACAAAATGGTAAAAAGAGCACCTCTCAATATAATCGGAAATATTGCAAGCAAACTCTTTGGAGTACTCGACTCCGAGTACGCTGAATATATAACGGGTGAAATTGAAAAAACACGGATGAATGAGAATTACCTCATGCAATTACTAAAAAATCAAACATCAGTTCTGGAATCTACTACAAATATTATGAAAGGCAGGGAAGAATCCATTCAACAGCAGTTCAACTCCATAAAGAATCACATCGAAGCTTTACATAAGTACATAGGTAATGCCCAATACGAACAACAAAGTGCACAAACTTTCAACTCATTGTCCATACTAACCACGCTAGTCCTGCAAAATTTTCACAGAATTCAAGGAGCATTACTTGATGTTTTAACGGATCTTCATCACGACAAAATTAATCCTCTTTTGCTCTCTCCTATCCAGCTACAAGAACAAATCGCACAAATTAAAGAGCACCTTCCTTCCATGTTAACAATTCCTGGAAATGAAAAGGATGGCGGTTTGTTACTTTACAGCCTAATGACAGCCGCAGCAAGGGTGACAGAAACATATATTCTGTTCGACATACGAATTCCAATACAACAAGATGAATACTTTCAACTCTTTAAAGTAATCCCAATTCCTACACTCCACAAAGGTAGCTTTATCTTAATTGAGCCATCTACTGAATATATCATCGTTAATCTACCGAGAGACCGATACTATCCCTTAATGCAATTCGAACTAGACAAATGCAAAATCTTGGACGATGAACGATATCTATGTGCTCAAAATCATCCGATCTACAACTTAAAATCCAGTGTGAGCCACTGTGAAATGGAGCTACTAAATCATCACCAAAAATTATCACCAACATGTCGATTCCGAACCACAAAGCTCTCGAAGATATGGATTCAGCTTCACACACCTAACAACTGGCTATTTTCATTGGATGCGGAAACTACACTCAATATTGTCTGTGGAACCGAAGTCCTACTCAAAACACTTAACGGAAGTGGAATCTTAAGGTTACGACCAGAGTGCGCAGTCAAACAGACTTCCATGACGATTAGCGGACACGGCCGGAATCAAAGTAACCTTACCTCCACACTTATCCCACGGATAAACATCAGTGCTTTGATAGAAGAGCACCTGAGTTTAACACAAAGGACACCGCAACTCGCCTCATCCGAATTCCATCTGCAATCTAATGCACGAGAAATGAAGGAACTAACCTCTAGAATCAAGAGCCTCAAGGCAGCTTCAACCTTTCCCGAACAATTTAACGTCCATGATGTCCATCACTATACCATAACCTATCTATCAGTGACGGCTTTGCTAGCAATCTTCACCTACTTAATGTATTTGCGGTGTAAGAAAACCAATACCTTTAAACTACCAGGAGCATCGCAAGGGGAGCAGCATCAACCTATCCCAAGAAATGCAAGGGCCTGGACCAGAAATTTGTGTTGGGCACCAACTCAAGGGGGGAGGATGTTTAAGCATTAAACATTAAAAAAAAATATATATAATCAGCAAATTCAGAAGTCAATAACTTTATTGAAGGAAAAAAAATGCAGCACAAATTCAATTTAATTAGGTAAATTTCATGCACTTTTGCTGCATCAGCAACACCTGCAGACAAATATCAATTTCGTGAGATCGAATTTCACGCATGAAATTTGTTGTCAATTAAATTTGTTAAATTGAATTTGTTGATTCTGCATATTTATCATATTAAAATTTGTATATAAATATCGATCTTTGTAAATAGAATTTTAGAATAAAGTTTTTATTAAATGAAAGCGTTGTTCTGTTGTTCTGGGTTTAATTAGGAAGCCTTCTTAAACCAACCAAATCTGAACTGTGTAGGAATCCTTCACGGCTCAAACAAAAATCATAAAATTGTAGAAGACGAGTTTTAATTTTTGGTCCATATTGAATTATTGGTAAAATGGTCACTGTAGTTATTATCAACATTGCACCATGATGCAAAATTAACGTGAATAACAGAAAAAAATCTGAAATCAACACATTTTATACCACAACAAAAGAATGAGTTGATGTTTTCGATCAAATGGCGAAATTATTTTCTGTAAGACTTAAAACTAATGCCCAATTGTCCTATTTTATAATTTAGTTGACGTATGTGCAATAGTAGCGAAAGTTATTTAGCTAAATATCTCTCCGAATTGGAATCGTTCGAAATTAAAACTATGACTCAAGTTGTTCCTAAAAGCTTAGTTCAGGACATGGACGAACCACACATACAGCGCCGCAGCAGTTAATATTTGAATAAGTATACTGTTGCCAGCATAAATGAAATGCTTGACAATGCATCCAGCAGGGAAGTTGAACCCCAGGCAAATGATGCATAAACTTAGGTCGACATTCGTCGTCGCTGCCATATATGCTCACAAAAACAAAAAATAAAACAGGATGCCAAAGCGGTGTTGCAGGTTTTTCAAAAGATGACTAAGATTATCTTGTGAAAGTTTTTTTGGAAATATTATTCGAAATCAACAAATATATCGCCAGTATATAATATTTTTTGTTTGGATAAATAAATGAATTTAAACTATACACAAAAAATTACATTTTAATCATTTCCATGATTCTTTTAATTGACTGAGAGTCACATCGTAGTATGATTCGTTATAAAATCACGTGGTACGATTAGGGTTAAAAATTGGCACAATAAACGACCCTTTTCATAACTTAGATAATTTACCGATCCATAGTTAAGAAAGTTTTCCACTGCAGTTTTTGCGGACAATAGGGGGTAGGTAGGTAGGTACGTATCATAGAAATGCAATAGAGCATTACGAAATACGCTCCTCAAAAAAGATTTTTGTTAGAGTCAACATGACATTAAGAAAGGTGAAACTTTCGCCAAGCATAATTTCATAAGTTGAGCAAGCGTTTAAGCTGAGCATCATACAAGGAGGAATGTTCTCAATAAAACGACTACTGTAAAGTAGAATGATTTTGTAATAAATTGAGTTAATAAAACAAGCTGAATAGAAATCTGGTACTTTTCACAATAAAACATATTAGCTCCGAATAATTAAAAATATTTCATTTGGTGCGACAATGGATATGATTAGGACGATTCTCCCTATAATCTTATTAAAACGTTGCCAGCAACCACCAGCGGAGCCCTTCATAAGTTGCTAAAGATGGCATATTAAGGCACCAATGGCGCGTTCACATCGGGCCCTCAGCGAGCACTTGAAGTCATTCTTGTATTACATCCACTCTACCGCATTATTCAGAGGGAAGCATCGGCTCGTATGCTACGAAATAAAAGGCCAGATGATTGTACTTTCTCCAGTGTAGGTCATTTCAATATCTTCGAGCAGGTCAATATTAACGACTTAGGTGCTCCAAAAGATGCTATGGCCAAAAGAATTTTTTTCAAAAGAGGCTACGAGGTAACCATTAATGAAAGAAGACAGTTTCTAGACGAAAGGCGCCGGTTCCCGCGGCGGACCCTACCTAGTCTGAAGAATTGCAGGATTTTGGAAGGATCTCGGAAGGATAGCAAAACAGGCTCATTTGTGGTCGGTTTAGATGGGAAAAAATCCATTCTGCTTGGTGCCTCACCTTCATTTTTTAGGAGGTAGTCTGCACTGTAGAGGTTGGAGCTCAGGAAAGCTTAAACAAGGGCTGCAAGAACTCCAATAACTACATGTGTTCAGACAGCCAAGATGCGCTCGTAACTCTTTCCTCGCAAGTCTTTGAGTCGAAACTAGTCTGGAGCTTCTTTTCGAAACTCCAGCTACTGGGATAATCAATTGCTTTGCGTTCCTCGAGGTGAAGGAGTGCAAGGTAACTAAAAAATGGATGAACTGGCTAAAGCCGGAGTTGACTGTCCGTATATTGATCCCTACCCGACATTTTGCCAACCAAAATGCCAGTTTAGGGGGAACTGCGTAATCGGAAAACAAGCAACTGGATTGCCTTTTGGCGTAGCGCGCCCGGTATGCGGCAGGCGAAGAAATTCTTCAAACCCTCTCTTCTCCAAGCTCACTAACTTATTGGTCTAAGCAACCAGTCGCTCAGGCTGTCGCAGTCACTGGTCATGGCGACTTCCGTCACACAGACAAATCCGCAAATAAACTGTGTCGACTGTGTGAAGAAGAAGGTGGAACCTCGATGCATGTTATAAGTGAGTGTCCAGCGCTTGAACGTTTAAGGTTGCAAATCACTGGAGGAACACAAATCTCTCCAAATAAGGTTTGCAATCTAACCATAAGAGCAATAATCGAGCTCGTTAAAAGACTCGATTTTCCCTAACCACCTTAGGGGAAGGCCCAACAGATCAAATCTAGTCGCGATGTCCGCATGGTCCTAAAGGACTAGTCGCCCCTACTCTTAACATTAACATTCTAATCTTATTATGAGGGCAACGTAATAAGCCACAAGATCGTGCACAAGATTTTTCAGGCGGTGGTGGGGCGCGTTGAGATAGAAAATTGACAGCAAAAAAATCGTTCGGAATTGCAGTGACTTTTATGTCAATTCTTCTATGCATATTTAGAGTAGCTAATCCATTGTAGACGATTTTGAATATGTTTTGACAAGACGCACAGTGGAAAATTAAAGTCCATTCCAGAGTTGTGGTCACAGGTAATAATGCCAATATTTTCTGGACATTTGGGAATACATGCATGCTAAGGATATCCAGAGTCTCGAGAGAATTGTTAATTCTTTTATCTGCAATTTAGCGCCGTCAGGGCTTGGTTTCATTGAAAGACATGAGAAGCTTCACAAACTATTACGATTTTAATGAGCATAGTATGAAGATCGGCACACAATAATAACCTTTAATGGAGTCAGTCATTGCATTGCACCGTGTGGTTTGATGAGATTCAGGCCTTGACTTCACAACGGCCGTGTCACACTTATCACAAATAGGTTCCATTTTTTGAAAAATCGTACTGAAACGCTCTGTCGCTTGTTTTCTTCTGTGCAGTATCTGCCATTGCCATAGCTCTGTCGAGTTTTGATTTTCTATTTGCAAAGCTTAACTCAACGATAAAGCCAAAGAGTGCACTGAATTAAGAACCAGGATCGATAAATGAAAATCCACGGTTTTGATGGCCGAAGCCATATTAAAAGCACCAGATAAGTTGCACCTTCCCATGTCCTAATAATTTTTAGAGCATAAATATCCGTGGGCTGAAAATCGACGTAATTTGCTACAGACTTATGCCGTTCCATCCAACGTGTCGTAATTTTTAAGCTTTTTTCTTTTACTTTCTTCTTCACAAAATTAAAAATTTCTGTTACTGTTCGTGCTCTATTATGAATGCGCTTTTACCGAATAATATGGATCGAATTTTATTTACGAATGTATTACAATTACTTGAAAAATAGATTTCAAAATAGCGACGTCTAAAGTTTAACAATTTTTGTGTTTGCTTGATTACATATATAACATAATTTGAACTTACATCAGTACTTTCCAACCGTGGTATTTTATAAGAAAGTCGACGGCTATTTATTTTTAACACTTCTAAAATAGCATCAACAAGTATTTTCCAAAGACTTTGATTTAAAATACCGTTGGTTCAATGTAACATGAAACGTACCACAGCTGATTCAACTTTGTTTACTTTGTCCGTCGAGAAGTTCCAATGTAAACTAAATTAGTCGTTTCGGTAGTATCGGCACATATCGCACTTGGTCCAGAAGAGTGTCATATCTCGACATAATGTGATTTTGAGAACGTCACGTTTCTTATATCAAATTGTATTTTGTATACCACTATATTTTCTGCAAGATTGATTTTTATAATAATAACGGTATTTTTTTTATGCGGTCAGAAAAATATGCTCATTGTTGCATACATGCCTTAGTTCAGTTTTCGTCGCTGATACGCATTCGGGGGGAGAGGGGGGTGGAATTACGAGATGCCAAGTATCGAAGCGCAGCATTCACAACATACCAATGCTACTACTAGAAAATTGTTTTGAAATTTATGATGCGATGGTAATACCTCCGATTTGCTGTGAATTTGTGACACAAAACAGTAACTTAATTGAGCACGCACATAATTAACCTCGGTAATCATATAAGGAACTAAACCGTGGCAAAATTATTGATCACACGCAGCGTGCACGTTACCCCTATAGGCGCATATATGCGCTCAGAAAAATATGATCATTGTGGCCCTCATGTGCTCAGAGACTTGTAGAGCTTCTACGCGTATAGAATTCGAAAAAAGTAACGGAATTGCCTCAAATAAATTTTGTACAACAAAACAGATATATGAAATGCCGCTTATGCCGCTTATGCAAATATCAGGGCCGTGCGAATTCATTGGCCGCCAACAGGTGGCTGTCAATGTAAACGTCAAGTTATCATTACGTGTTGTGAATTTGTGGTACAGTTATTGTTTATATCAAAAACTGTGACTTAATTAAACACGCACATTATTAATTTCGGTAATCATATAAGGAACTACGCGAAGAAACATTGTTGTTATGGCGCGTCTAAGCCAAAGGAAGGAAATTCCTTCCCTCCCTAAAAGCTTCTTGTGTGGGTTGGCCCTACACTTAGTACTATTGTGTGTTGATGTCTGACCCATAATTTCCATACCGTATTTATCTCTGTGTATAGTATACTTAAGTCGGAATAATTATCTTAGTATACGCTTTGAGTTCATCGAGATTATAACAAAAAATCGAATAAATTTTATTTGAACCCTATTCAGTCTGTCATGTTAGCTAGAGGGCATTTTAATTAGAAAAATGAATCTGTGCTCCCGCCATCAGTTTTTTTTTTTTTATTAGATTGAAATGTTTTATTGGGGTTAATCAATTAAATTTTTTTATCGAATTAACTTTTCCGAAAAAATTTTTCCTCTTCCGATAGATAGGTAGATCATCATTAATTAATTGTTTTGGCATCCACGCAATTATCCGAAATTCTTACTGTAAGAAAACATATACCTGGGTAGTGCCGTATATCATAGCTACTACGAACTCGTCTGGACAAAAGATTATGTATGTTGGTTTGATATCTACATTTTCATTGGTAATTAATTATACTGCTAGTACTGTGAGAAAATTTCATGGTTAAAATTCTGTAGATAGTCTCTGAACTGGGCCAATCTGTCGCTCCTTGTACAATATGAAGCACAGGACTACAATGTATCGATGATTGATAGCTGTCAGAAACTTGCCCAGGAGCTCTGTCCATAATCAGTCTCATGAATATGAAATTGCAGGGGGCCCTTACAAGGGAATTAATTTATGTGTACAAATGTAATTCTAATAAATTTAAAATTTCGTTCATACAATGCATAAATTTACATCTGTCCCTGGAATTATGCACGATACTCTGACTCGCTGGAGCTCCTGCTGGTAGCAGTTTCACTTTCTGAATTATTACAAGTTTGTTGTGATAATCAGACGTGGTGTTTCAAATCAGACTAAGCCCACTTTATGGCAGTTACTGTGGCTCAACGAATGGTCGGCAGAGGAAATTTAGGGAGCTGTCACGCAATTAATTCTCTGCAAAATGTTGTGATGCATATGGCTTTATGTGGTTTACCAAGAATGAAATTTTGAATTTTGTACGAGATAGCTTGTAGCTGATGACTTTTAGCGAATTTGAAATAAATATATTCGAATTTTCGTTGTTTAGATAATGCAGATTTTTTAATATTAACTCCAAGCTTACAAGAATTTTCTCTTTTCTAACTTAAACTAATTTACTTCTTAGGCAAGTATTTCTCCAGGAAATCAGATCTTAAAACTTGATGTTAACTACAACAGCAAACTAAGATCTGCAATTACCTCAAATAGCGCAAAAATAAAAATGCTATAGATAAAACAATTCCATATTTTATTCTGCTTAAAATATTTGGATGCGGTTGATTTATGACCATGAACTTCTAGCTAGCATGCATAGATATGTAACTCACGCATAGCATAATTACCTTAAGATTGATAAAATATTTCCCACAGACGTAGTTATCACAACTCTTAGTTTGCAGAAATTTAAATTTTGTACACCTTAGGAAAGTTCATGTTGAATACCTTTCTACAATGCCCGCGTCGAGCTATAGCGAACTAATATTGACCCTGCGTAATCCAGCCCAGTAAAAAGAAAGCTCGACCTGGTCATAGACTAAATATAATATAGACTGGAAAAGTCCACTGAATATATTGGTGCTTTTTCTTTACAAATCGTGTAGGTGAATTCAGCGCACACTGTGGCAGCTAGCAGAACTAATAACTCGTGTAGCATACTTTTAGGAAATTCAGTCGCTGATGAATTAGATAATTTTAGCTTAGCGCCTTAAAACTTCAATACGATTTTTAGCTATTCTTGACTCCCTTACTTCTTCCGATAACCAAACACAATTTTTCCTTATTAACACTACTAACAGAAAATCAAGCATTTGGATTTTGTGACCGCTGCATTTATCATTTTCAGAAAACCAGTTTCGAAATTGGCTGTTAGTTTGTTCTATTGCCTTGTGCACTAAAGTTTGCTTTATTCTTTGTTTATCAATATGTGATTGCAAGAAACTTTTGAAAGTTTCTATTTGCATCGCGCAAATTTTGAAAAAAACGGTCGGTTGGACTCTTCAATGAAGTATGGTTATTCGTATCATACGACTTAAAACTAATCAAATAACTATTAGGCATGTCCACATTGTTATACCCTAGATGAAATCATAGGGGTATACTAAGTTTGTCATTCCGTTTGTAACTCCTCGAAATAATGATGGTAGAGCAAAATGGATTGGACACCCATTCATAATATTAAAAGTTATTTCGATTTTTGCATGTCCGTCCGTCCGTCCGTCCGTCCGTCCGTCTGTGCGCACGATAACTTGAGAACGCGTACACTTAGAGAGCTGAAATTTTATACACAGACTTTAAAAAAAAAAGTAAAATTAAGTTCGAAAATGAGCCAAATCGGGCAACTCCTTCGTGGGGTTGCCATATAAAAATTTCGTTTTCCGCTATATATTTGGTCACTGCCTGAGAACGCGTCGACGTAGACAGCTGAAATTTCGCACATGATGTTCTTACTACATTAGCAAATAAAATGTCAAAAATGGACTAAATCGGGCAACTCCTTCTTGGTGTTGCCATATAAAAATTTCGGTTTTTTACGTATACTTTGAAAACGATCAGTCCAAAACATTTTTATGGTACTAAAAACTTCTGCTACGAAATCCTATAAAATTGGTTATAATCATTTTGTCTGTGCGACAAACCGTTCAAGAAATATATGCGAAAAACAACTTTAAAATCAATACTTGAATAGATCGGTGACCATACGAAATTTAATACGGGCATTCATCTAGGGTATCCTAAGAATTGGTCTTAGACCAATTCTAGCTTTTTTACTTGTTCATCTACTACATTGCAGTTTGCCTGACATCTTATATGCTTATATCCTGCAAAATATTTAATTAAGTTTGAAGATATCATATCTATATGTAAAAAGTTTTCAATGTGTTCCGTTTCTACTATCCATTCATCACCATGGTCTTCCGCGTTTTTGGCAGTTTCACTTTTTAGTATATTTGTTCGAAAAATTTCAAAATCAGAAGTGGAGTCCTTATTTTCATGTTGACTCATCCCACAATCATCACACGGTAAACAATTTGACGATTCTATTCAGATCTCACGTATTTTTTGGATATGACATGTTTTATGTGATTCTTGTATTCCCTTGCTGATGGATATCTGTTAAATCCACCTATTGATCGCAACAAGGAAAACTGGTTTGCTAAAATGTCCTGTTGCAATTTAACAGTTAGTAAAAATGCATACTCAGGTACATCTCTTAAGATTTCCAGCAGCTTAAAGACACCATTAATATAGTGAACTATGCCAACAAGGGCATATACTTTGGAAGGCTTTGTCCCAATTTTTGACTATAATGTAATTTGTTCAAAGTATACTTTCATTTCTTTAGGAAAATCAATAGATATTGTATTAGTTTCACTAAATGTTTGCATATAGGGTTATTTTGAACCAAAGCATTTTACATTACAAACATCAAAGAAACTGTTTACTTTTTTAATAAAATTTGCAGCTGATACAGCTTTAGCCGACATTCTCTCATCAAATTTGCCTAGTTTTTTAATTTTGTTCAAGAAAGAATTTTTTTGGGATTCTCCGGTATATAGCAAAAGCTAAAAAATGTTCTAATTTGTTATTTCATCACACAACCCATTAATTTTTGGTGACAAGTTTCAAGTCTTGGTTTGACTCATCAAAGGTTCGTATTGCTGATGCAACCGACCAACTTAAGACCTGAACAGCATTTTTAACCTTCATTTTTTGAAAATTGTTTGACCTGATATGCTCTGCTTTAAGTTTAACGCAAAGCTTTGTTGTTTTATTTCTGTCCTTGTTCTGTGGATAGAACTGAAGCCTTGAATACGATTTTCGTTATTAAATCTAATGCAGTCGGACCTGATAATATGTCTCCCCGTTTTGTGAAGCTAATTGCGTCGCATATTATTGGCCCACTTTTACATATCTTCAATACCTGCATTACGAAGTCGGTGCTCCCAAAAATATGGAAATCAGCTCACGTACTCCCTATTCCAAAGAAGGCTGCGGCTACAGCATCCTCTGCTTCCTGTCGAAGGCTCTGAAGAAGCTACTATACTAGCAGGTTCAACAGTACACACTGCAAAACAATCTTATAAGTGGCTGCCAATTTGGGTTTCAACCCAAGCATAGTTGCGAAAGTGCTCTCGTTAAAGTCACCACAGACATACGTGCTTCACTTGATAAAAGAGAGATTTGCGTTCTGGCGCTTTTAGACTTCTCCAAAGCTTTTGACAGTGTTTGCCATGTAAGCCTGCTAGAAAAATTATTTAATAAATTCCATTTTTCGTGTCGATCTGTTCACTTAATCAAGGAGTTCTTAACCGGGCGATCACAACATGTTACTCTTGGGGACTGTAATCACTCTAATTTCCTTCCTCTGGCTTCTGGAGTACCACAAGGCTCCATTCTTGGTCCTCTACCCTTCAATCTATATATTAACGATCTGCCGGACATAATTCAAAATGTCAACATCCACATTTATGCTGACGACGTTCAAGTTTATTTCAGTCGCCCACCTGGTCTTATCGAAGACTGTGCGGCTCGGTTGAATGACGATTTACATAATATATACACCTGGTCGATTAACAATAAATTTGAACTTAATCCAGGCAAGTCACAGTGTATCGCGTTTTCCTTCGGGACTCTTGACTCTTCATCCCTTCCTCCTATTCTTTTGAATGGATCTTCAATCCCCTATGTGGATAAAGTCCGTAACCTTGGAGTCACCCTTAACTCCAATATGAAGTGCTGTGATCTCGACAACTCTGACCTATCTAAGATCTACGCCACCCTCCGTCGTCTATGGTTGTTCAGTAAAATGCTCACCCCTAAAATGCGCTGTCATCTTGTCAAGTCCCTAATATTACAGCATTTCACACACGGTTTACTTGTTTTCCCGAAGCTAGATTCGCACTGCTCCAGAAAATTACATGTTGCACTTAACGATTGTGTAAGGTTTGTTTTCGACTTACGAAGATTCGACCATGTTTCTCACCTGAATTTTGCACTGCTAGGTTGCTCTATTGAAGTATATGTAAAGCGTACAGCATTATTCTTCCTTTTCAACTTATTGCACAACTCTCAGCCTGCTTACTTGAGAACCATGTTTCAACCCTTGCACTCTGCTAGAGGCTATAAACTGCAAATACCTCGTTTTCAGACCTCTGTACTTGATGGATCCTATATTGTTCAAATCACTCGTATGTGGAATTCATTACCACACAATATCCAGAAGGCTAACTCAATCGGCACTTTCAGGCGTCTTCTTGTAAATTTTTGTACGTAAGTAGTTTTGCTGTTGTGACCCTCACGAGCAGATGATATGTTTGTTATCGAAGTTATCTAATTTGGTTTTATTTTATTTTATTCACATTTGCTATAATTGTTTTCGTAATTAATTTTTGTATCTTAATCTTACTTATTTATCCATAATTTATTTGTTATTATTCTTTATATTTATTTTTTTTCCCATCTATTATCATTGTTGTAGTATTAACATTTAATTTAGTTTACTTATTTCTATTCAGTTATATTACTGTGCTAAGAAAAAGATATGTAAATCTTGTAGTATCTCTTCGTAATAAACATATTCTATTCTATTCTATTCATTTCATACAATTCCGTTACAACATCCCAAGAAACTGTACCATCATGAGTAAGTAACTCATATTTCATCATTATATTTCTCAGTGACTTTATCAAGTGTACTACATATATCATATACAGCCACTTTTGGTCTTGAGTCTACAACGAAATATGGTTTCTCCTTAGAAACACCCAAAAAATTGAAAAAGGATCTGTTATTAGATCCTTGGTCGTAAACAACAATTTTAATATTTCTTTTACACTCCTGGCATTCTTCCATCATCTACTACGCCATCTAAGTAATCAAACTTTATATTATGCTCTAATTCTCGCCGAATTCGAAGTTCACTAAAAATAAGAACGGCTTGTTGAGTTTTCAAATCTTCATTTTTAAAAACTTCCTTTAATTGCTCCAGGACTTCCTAGTATATACCCGGAAAAATATCTTTAATCATTAAGTGTTTTTTTAAAGTTTTTGGGCAAGGTAAATTAAACTTCAGAGATCTTAAACACTGGTAACTTTTGGGAGATTTATAATAAATATTATACGCAAGTATTCGCTGCTCTTCAGGAAAAGGAACAGTTTTGCCCTTTTTAGTTAGTATCATTTTACAAAACGTTTTGACAGCATCAGGTGAATCTAATTTTTCAATAGCATTCTCAATGCTAACCTTTTCGTATTTTTTCTTCATATAGGCATAGTATTTTCTTATAATATTTTTTACGCCAGTATGAGGTTGATTTTTGGTTTGTTATGCATTGATTACAAGAAACTTCAAGCTCGGCAGATAATCTTTGGCGTTCATTTGGCATCTGTAAATTTTCCAAGCATTTTGTAAAATCTACATCATTTAAACATTCTTCGATGAAGTTTCTTTAGTCTAGCTTTTCAGTAAATATTCTTTCGAATACGTTTTTAAAGTACCTTCTTTATTAAACTGCAAGTCTATATCAGATTCAAAAGAATAAGAGAAATTATCCGAAAGTCTGACTGAAGGGACAGCATGTCTTGAAAGTCTATTTGCAGCAAAATCATTGCAGGAAAAATGCCTATGTCATATGTAGTATTTGCCAGAATCTAAGTCTTTACCTATTGCCTTACAACAATCTTGAAAACTTCTGGTTCCAAAAAGTGGAAATACAGTAAACTTCTGAGAATCATTATTTCTTGAGGATGATTCGCGAAGTTCAACAATACAGGAACAAACAAATTTTCGTTTTTTAGGCATTTTTTAAAAGCCGAAACCAAAAATTAAAAAAAAAAAACCAAATCAAAGCCAAGTTGTAACAAAACGAACAATAACAAAAAAATATCAGACTATCCTAAACCATAGACTAAGTATTATTATTATATTAAGTCTATGCCTAAACCAAGATCAAGAAAAAGCCGTAGTCGAATGCAAGTTCTAAGCAAAATATCAAATATAATTGCGAAAATACCAAACACGTAATAGGTAAAGCGAAATTCCAAGAAACAAATCCGAATCAAAAAATATTAATCAATTTGAATAGTCAAAAATTATGAAATATGAAAATCGACAATATAATGCATTCCCTATCAAATAACACTCAGCAATAAATGTACAAACCAGCGCTGAAAGACTCTAAAGAGAATGAAATGGAAAATCCCAATCTCCATTCACATACATACCCTCATAGTTTTCTTGCCATATCATGATTCATTGCACATTTTTACTGTTTAACATGCTGCTGTGCAGTGCCTTTACTATACATAAAATGTTCTATTTCTCAAAGAAAGTAAAAACAAAATTTAGATACCTAGAAGTATTTAAATACCTATAGGTAGGCAAATTACAATTAATAAATTATGTTTTAAATTAAATCCAGTCGCCACTATAAAGGAGTGGCGCTGAATTCACATACCAAAATTTCTTCGTTATTCCAGTCTATACTTAGGGCCTGTCCGGATCCAAGTCTTCGTCTTCGTCTTCGTCTTGTTAATACAGCTAGTGAAGTAACACAACAGGGTTGCCAAACGTACGAGGTTCCTCGTACAAATACGAGATTTGTGGTCTTTCGTACGAGGTACGAGGACACTATCAACCTCGTACAATTATGTACGAGATTTTTATAATATGGCCACACACACACATAAAACTAACTAGTGACATCTATCAGAACTTTTAGGAATTTCTTACACCAAAAACTTCATTGCCCCGCATTTATGCCATTCTTCTCTATGGTACCTATCTCGTCAACCGGGAAATCCCCGACTAATAAATTATTTCGTTCTTCGCTTTTGTCGTCTCTGTCATACATAGCACCAATTTATACTTTCTCTGTTCCTTACGTGTTCTATTCGTTGCATGCCGGCCGTGTTTAATTGTTCTACGTGTAGCTAATTGAAATTTTTGGAAAAAAGAAGATTTTTATTGTTAAATAACAAGTGTTTTCGTTGTTTCGTCCGTGTTTAGTGGTGTAATAGAAGTATCGTTATGAGTGATAACGACGAAAACAGTGACCGTTCGCCTACTTTGACTCCGCCTAGAAAATTACCCAAAAAAGGAGGTTGGACAAGAAAAAAGGAAGGTAACACATTATCGCAGCATCGTGTTCAAAATTTTAGACAGCAATGGTTAAAGGATCCGGCTTTTAAAGACTGGCTTTTGCCAGACACCAATGATTTAACAAAAGCTAAATGTGCATATTGCCCAGGGACATCAATGGTAGCTGAACTATCCAATTTAAAAACTCATGCCTCTACCAAGAAACACCTGGGCAACAAACCTGGATCCAGTGGAAAAACACAGACATTAACATCGCTTGGATTCCAGAGAGGTCCAATTCCACAAAATAAAGAAAAAGCTCGTGCAGAAATTAAACTTGCTGCTTTTTTTGCGGAGCACAACATAGCATTTTCGGTTGCTGACCATTTGACTGATTTATTAAAAGAAGTCGTGACGGATTCGAAATTAATCAAGGAAATTGAACTTAAAAGAACCAAAATTACAGGTGTGGTGAAGAACGTTCTTGGAGAAGGTCATAAAGCTGATTTAGCCCAAAAATTACAAAAAAATCAGTTTTCGGTGTTGACGGACGAGACGACCGATGTTTCGACAATCAAAACTGCTTGCGTTGTGGTACGCTATTTTGATCAAGAAGCTCAAAGATATGTAGCGCATTTTGGGAGCTGTACAAAGTTTTTAAGGAAACAGCTGATGCTGATGATATTCCTACTGCCAATGCCGAAAATTTATACAGAGCTCTTGTCGATTCATTGACTAACCGTAATGTTACATTGACAAATGTGATCGGCTTTGGCTCAGATGGGTGTAACGTGATGATGGGTGATAACGACTCTGCAAAAACAAGGTTAATGCGCGATTTTCCAGGAATCATAATCACGAAGTGCGTTTGTCACTCAGCCCATTTGTGTGCCAGTGAAGCCTGTAAACAGTTGCCTGAAGGTGTAGAATAACTGGCTAGAAATATCTACAACTTTTTTAAACATACTGATAAACGGCTATTTAATTTTCGTAACTTCCAGTCGTTTGCTGCAGTGGAGCCAAACACAAAATACTGAAACCATCACAGACAAGATGGCTTTCCTTATTATCAGTGGTTGAAAGGATATTAGAGCAATGGGAGGCCCTACGTCTTTTTTTTATCGATTTTACAACAAATCGTGCACAACGAGCAAGAGCCGATGTAAGAAATCGAGCAGTATTCATACTCGAAAAACTCAGCAACCCATTCTACAAAATCTATTACTGTTTCCTTGAATGGTCGCTCCCTTTGTTCAATAAATTCAACCTGGAATTTCAAAGCGAGAAAGTAGTAGTTCACAATCTACATGAGAAAGTTCGTACACTTTACCAGGAAATCCTATTGCGTTATTTACAACGCGAATATGTCATGAGGCCAAATCTTGGTGAAATAAACCCTGAAACTCAGCGACATCAGCTCCATGACGCTGCAATGTATCTTGGCGTGAAAGTGTATGAGCTCTTGAAACATCCAGATGTGATCAGACAGCCTGCAGATATTGCACAGTTCTATTCCTGCTGCAAAAATTTCTACAAAGTTGCAGCTACCGAAATTAAAAAACGATATAATATGGAAGATCCTGTCTTGTCAAAGCTACAAGTTTTTGATCCCGCATCGGCGCTTTCCCACAATTTCAGGAGTCATTTCCCTACACTTATGCCACTTATGCCACTTATGGAAGTGGTACCCCGTATAATCGCACCAGCTGATCACGCAAAGAAACAAATAATCGACAATCAATGGAGGAGTTTGCCAAATGCACAAGCTCGTCATCCTGAATGAAATTAGTGAGCCAGATAAGTTTTGGGCTCAATTGCTGAAAACTGAAGACTTTTCCGAGCTGGCTCATTTTGCCCTATCTACACTGTCCCTACCCCATGCGAATGCTGACTGCGAGCGGGTTTTTAGTAAAGTCAATTTGATAAAGACAGAGATAAGAAACCGGCTAACTGTGGAAACAGTGAACGGCACACTTCTTGCTGCAGAGAGCGCAAAAGGTTCAACTCGTACTAGAAACTGCGTCAATTTTGAACCCACAAAAGAAATGTATAGCCGCATGACAAAAGACAAAATATACGGCAGAAAAAACAATGACAATGAGGATGTTCCTGACATCATATTTGGAGACTAGATGTAAACTAAGTTTTGATGTAAATTTTCGTAATAATATAGACACATTTAGTTTTTATGTGCTTTTACATGAGTATGATTAAAGATTTTTTGAACAACTCAAAATAATGCTTTATTTACACTACGGTTTATTACTCGCATATGAGCAATGTGTACGACAACAGCGCGCTAAAAGTCGGTTTAAAACTTGCTTGTATTAGCTCGTTGACGTCACTTTAGCGCTCTATCATAATTCATAGCACACGAAAATGAGATAGTGCAGCGTGTATGATATGTCAAATTCAATTCACAATTCTCAAAATCGGTTTTCGGTGGATTGTTTCGATTTGTTTGGAGTTCGAAAGCAAATTAAAGAAATGGATACAATTCATGGGGTCCAAATACTTTGTGAGGTTGGTGATGGCGAGAAAACGTTTTGACGTTTGACATAGGCGCGCCAACGGTCAGTTTAAAACGGTTTTTGACGAATGCACGCATATGGAAATAAACCGACTATATTCAGTGAATGCAGAATGCGCAATGTATCCGAGTTATAAACCGTAGTGTGAGTAGGAAACCGGCAAAAGTTTATTTCATTGAGTAAAAAAGTCCTGAATCCAGTAGTTCAATATGCCTTAACTTTGGTTTTAGCACGTTTTCGATGCATAATACGTGTACGAGGTTTGAAAGTCAAAATACGAGATTTTTAGCTGCATATGTACGAGGGAGTTTTGTTCAGGGTTGGCAACCCTGTAACACAACAAGCTCATCTATTATAATAATTAGACGGAGACGAAGCTAACCTGTCCGAATTCGATCGTTTGCTTATCTTGATTTCACACACAGCAAACAAACATAACCTCACAACACATAGTCTATTTAAATAAGTCAACTCGAACCTTGACTCGGTGATCGAGCTAACCAGATGTCAAAACTGTTATACAAAGCAGCAAACTCGGTGGCATAGTCATGGATTCGGATAGAGCTTGACTCGAAGTTACGTCACTAGCTATAATAAGAACACGAAGACGAAGTCTTGGATCCGGACAGACCCTTAGTCTATGACCTGGTCTTACATGTTTGGCTGTAAAAATCCCCATCAGTTGACTAGACTATGCGCTGAGGCTCGTTCTCTGAAACAGACTACATAGCAACGGCTGAAGCCAGAAGCGCTGTCAAATACAGTTGAGAAGTAGCTGAACACCTTCATGATATACTTCCTTGTGAGCCTCACGTACAATACGTACTATTTGCACTAAGAATGTATTGATGCTTGGCTTCATTAGGCAGATAAAATGTTTGTAGTCTTCCCCGACACGAATTGTAGAAGTCGCTTTATCAAAAAAAGGACATAATCGAAGAATGGGCCATCGATGAGATATAGTTCTCGAGAAAATTGCTTGTATTCCTTACGTAGCGAATTTTTTGATATAGCTAGATCCATATTCTATTGTCCTCGCAGATCTGACGTTGAATACGAATCGCTGACACCAAGCCGTGATATGTAGAAGATTATTTAAAGACGAGCATCTTAAAAGGGGATCCCATTGTGAGGGTTTTACTCTTGAAATAGTAACAGGAACCGCACTGATGGGAATTGACTTTTTTTCTAGTTATGCTTTGGGTATCTGGGGACATTGTGCAAGCGATTGCAACCAGCTAGTTGATGTAACTAGCTAAATTGCAGGGATTGCCCGGGATGCACTGACGGCAGGGCTGCAAAATGTAGGGTCGTGACGCCAGTTGACTGTAGGAACTAAATCATTTTTGATCCCATATGTTAGAATGTATCTTGTTCTGATGATTATTACTACTTTAATTTTGTTAAGGCTGACTATTCGCTCTCTACCCATGACTGGAGTAATTTACTCAATGAACAAGATATCAATAATGTCAGTGACTATATTTTTCTCTGTTCTTTTGGTTTTTTTTTTATTTCAGAAAATGTCCTATCAATTTGGCGTCTTTCGTAAGTTATAAAAGCACCCTCTAATTTTTCCACATCATAAAAAGGGTAACAGAAATGACGTAAGTAACTAATTATAACCCTTTTGCCAATCTGTCAGCTATTCCTAAATTTTTGAGGCTATTGTTTGTAATACACTCAATTTCCATTCTAAGCTATTTATAGGTAGTTTCCAGCATGGTTTTACTAGGAATAAGTCCACAATTACCAACTTATTAGAGTTTTCTAAACACTGTATGTCTGCTTCGAGGAAGGAAAACAACTTGACTGAATCTATACTGACTTTAGTAAGGCATTCAACAGGATTAGCCATAAGTAACTTGCACATAAGCTTACTTGGCCAGGTTTTCCTCATCGGTTCGTACTTTGGTTAACCTCTTCTCTGTATAACCGTACCCATCAAGTATCTTTTCGTGGTATACAATCCAGAAACATCTTTAATACTTCTGGAGTACCCCCCTCCCCTCCAGGGTAGCCATATATGACCTCTTTTGTTTGTCATTTATATCAATGACATTCACGTGTTACTACCTCATACTAACATTCTCGTTATGCTGACGACGTCAAGGTTAATCTAATTACCTCGGATGATGATGACTGTGCTTGGATTAACTCCTGGTGCTCTAAGAATTTTCTATTATGAATGTCGATAAGTGTTTTGTTATGTTTTATTATCGAAAGCGTAGTCCTTCATATCTTAATTACTTCATCAATGGAAGTTTATTGTCCAGACGTAACAGCACTAAGGATCTGGGCGTTATTTTTGATGCCAGGCTTTCACTTGAAAACCATAGTTCAAATATTGTGGGCTAACTTTACTTTGGGCTTTGTTAAGTGGTAGTCTCGAGAGTTTAATGATCCTTTTGTAACCAATACTCTCTATTGAGCTTTTGTTACGTCGATCTTGGAGTACGCCAGTCCTGTTTGGGTTCTAATTTATTCTGTAAATATTAATTGGATTGAGGCCGTTCAGCGCAGATTTCTTAAATTTGCTCTTCGTGGCCTTCCTTGGAGTGATACATTAGTCTTGACACCTTACGCTGATAGACTCAAATTGCTCCCTATCGACATCCTTGAGAGGAGGCGTGACGTTTCTAGAATCGTCTTTATAATCGATTGCTTGCATGGTACAATAAATTCCCCTGAGCTTATTGGCCTCCTAAATATTCCTGCTCCTAGTCGCTCCTTGAGGAACCATGACTTCTTTATTTGCCGTTTTGTGATACAAATTATAGTTTTAATGAGCCTATTACGTCAATGTCTGGTTTGTTTAATACTCACTGGCATGAAATCGATTTATATATGACTAAAGCTCAATTAAAGCATGTCTTGAATGGTCAAGCGTACTTGATGTAGTTTTTTTTTCTATTAATTTTAAGTTCGTATTATTGTTTTTTATACACTAGATGAAATCTAAAGGGTATACTAAGTTTGTCATTCCGTTTGTAACACCTCGAAATAATGATGGTAGAACAAAATGGATTGAACACCCACGCATTAAGTTAAAAGTTATTTTGATTTTTGCATGTCCGTCTGTCCGTCCGTCCTTCCGTCCATCCGTCCATCCCTGCGCACGATAACTCAAGAACGCGTGTACTTAGAGTGCTGAAATAACGTTTAATAAATGAACTAAATCGGGCAAATCTATCTTGGTGTTGCCATATAAAAATTTAGGTTTTTTACAAATACTGCGAAAACGATCAATCCAACACATTTTTATTGTACCAAAAACTTCTTCAGAATATGAAATCCTATAAAATTGGTTATAATCGTTTTTTCTGTCCGACGAACTGTTCTAGAAATATATGCGAAAAACTACTTCAAAAATCAAACTTGCACAGAAGGGTGACAATGCGAAATTTCATAAGGGCATTCATCATAAGAATTGGTCTTAGACCAATACTAGCTTTTTTTCTTGTTTTCCTTTTTCGTTGTTGTTTACTCTTATAATATAATATATTATTCTCAGGTATTTGAGTTCTCTTTTCTTTTAATTTAAACTTTATTTTAAATCATATTGTACTATTTTGACCTTATTTTGTTTTAATTTTGTAGTAATCAGCCATTGATGAAATTTGTAGAATAAATAAATAAACGAATTTGATTTACATTGTTTGCCACAAACGTTTTCCATTTGGTAGGATGAGCCTTGATCCAAATTAGAACAATCTGTGAGTCTGTCCAGCAGTATATTGGAGTGCTTCTATGAACCGTTGATGATTATATATTTTTGATAAGCCGAGCTAAGAGATGAGCTCCAATGAATTCCAGCCGGGGTATTGAGAGCTTCTTAATTGCTGCAAGCTTTCTGTTTGAACAAATTATTGAAATTTGCGTGTTATTAAAGTCATGAGGTGCTTTGAAGTATATAAGGCTGCGGTGTGGTGGCCAATCCATCTCGAAATGGTAATATTCTTTAATTTATTAAGTCACTCCGAAAATTTAACCACTCCCGTCCTATGTAGTCAGGAAGAGGGGTGTCCCAATCGAATCGCAACAACCGAAGCTTGTGGAAAATAGCCTCAGCTGTGATTAAATTAGGCGTTAGGAAACCCAAAGGATCGTAGAGCTTAGAAATATCTGAGAGCAGTTTTCGTTTGATCACTGTAGGAGGTGGATCTGAGAGAGTGACTGGGAATTCAAAGCAGCCTAAGTTTCTATTCCAAACAAGTCCTAGTGTCTTGACGACTGTATCCTTATTTAGATTTAAATCTGTTTGTGATGAGCTTGGATTGAGCATTTGTGAAATTTCATCAGAATTAGATACGCATTTATGGATCTGAAAACCCCCGGCTTTGAGTATCTATTGTAGTTCACATAGAGCCTGCTAAGCTGAGATCGGATTGTCTGCTCCAAAGAGAATGTCGTCTATCTAGAAGTTGGTTCGAACTATTTTTGCGCGATAGATGCTTCATCTTCAGCCAACTGAAGCAGCGTTCGAATGGCTAAATAAGGGGCACAATTGGTGCCATATGTGACTGTGAGCAATCTAAATTCTTGAAGAGGATCTAAGAAGACTCCAGGCAGAAAGTCTTTTGTAGATCGCAATCTTAATAATAATAAAAAATAATAATTGTTCAATGCTAATCCCCCCCCCCCCTCCCCCTTAGATAGACATGACCCATTTATAACTGCACGGAGTTATATGCTCCGACTGCTCTCTTTTAAAGAGGAATAAAGAATGTTCTAGGTTTTTCTAGGTAATACTCAGATCAAAGGGTATTAACAGTGGCTTAAAGCCAATTCATCAAGTGCTAAGTATTAGATCGGTGAGTACCAGCCACTTTTAACATTTTATCATTTATTTACATATCTATTTTATTAAGTAATTATTATACATTTCGTGTGCATATGTATCAAATATTATAATTAAACTTCCTTCTATATCTATTTTACATATATACATCATGTTCCTGACGATCTCATATTGTAATTTTCTTCCAATAAGTGTGTTTATCAGCATGACTGAAATCTCTGACCCAATAATTTGTATAATCATATTTTGATACAACTATTGTGAAATTTTACAAAATAAGTGTTAAAGTTTTAGTGAAGTTAAAGGAAAGTGGACAGTGTCTTTTGCAATACCGAAATAGACCACTGACATTAATCCACAATTATCAGTGCATTCAGTTCAGTTTTCACTCAATACAAATTTGCGGGCAATACATTGATTCCGAGCGGTGAGCCACAGTATGCCTAAGCAAGCTATTACAATTTCAGGAGTTCTTACTATATCGTATTTCATGATAACATTTGTAAATGAAATTGATGTCATTTGGAGCTTTTTAATACCTACATAACCTTTTCGGCAAAAAAAGACTACAAATAATTTGTTGGCGCAAAATTCGGACAGATTTTCGTGCCCATCATTGCTAAGTCATCAATAAAAGATTATGCTGAATTTCAGTTATCAACACCTGGAAATTTAACCAATCTATGGAATACTAATAGTTTTTTAATTATTAAAAGATACAATAATAGATTAATAGTAAAATAAGATTGAATTAATTCAAAGTACAGTAGTTAGAGAAATGAGCTATCTTCCTTAGTTCTGTATTTATATATATGTATATTGAAATTGCAAATTGATATCCTCCATCGAATACTCTGGGTAGCTGAAGGGGTTTTCTTCCTTTTTAATTATGCATTTATTTAGGCCATTATGAGAATGTAATATGCTTTGTTCGGGGCTGTTGGTATTATGTTTCCTTAAGACGCATTCTACACGTAGAATATGTCGTATTCTTCAGAAACATATATCTCATCTAATTGTAAATACAATTTCTTAGTATGTATCAATTCTTTTGAATCATGTAGATACGTTTTTAGATTGAATTTTTGTCCTGCATATTTCTTATTGTCTCAATATTATCATTTATTCCAGTAACATTATTGGTATAGCCACTTCGATCTCATGCTGCCTTAATGCTTCTAAGTACTTTTGATAACATCACTTTATTTAGTCTGCCAAACTGCAATTAAATCATTATCGCAGTGAGTTCGGGAGACTTGGTGCTAACCACAGAGTTATTCTCTGTTTTATGCCTAGCCATAACGATGTATCACGGATTGCGTCAGCTAATGCTCTGGCTATGTGGAGCTCATACAAATCTCATACAATGAGCTCTGCAAAAGCTAGTTTGACGAGGAGTAGGTTGAAAATATTGAACAATTGCTGCAGGGATGCTCCAGCCTTGCCAAATGTTGAAGGAATTCGCTTGATAGCTACATTTCCGCAAATTGAAGGAATTAGCAGACTACCAGAACAGTTCAAGTTTTTAATAAGTTTCATTAACTCTTGTGGTTGGTTTTAACACATCTCCGCTAAATTGAGCAGTCATCTCCAGGTAGGGTAACTATGAGATGGACTCGCAATAGACCAACGATGGTCTAACTGTGCCTGATCGTAGGTATTTCTATAGCCGCCCGCCAGCTTAACCTAACCTAACCTTACACAACTTAAGAATGCAAGTACTTACAGCCAAAATTTATAGCAAATAGGAATTAATCCAAAGTTAAATAAACTTTGTACAACCATGCATCCAATTTGTAACCCCAAATATAGATCCGACATTCCAATGTCCAAACAGTGTCCTTCCTGGAAAACCCAATATGATCAATGCTGAGTCAATCTGTTTACAAGACCTCAATATTAAACTAGCTATTATTACGAGAGATGGTCGATAATGTTCAGCACTACTCCATATATATGTGCGGACTAGAAATTTGAAATTTAATCTACAGATATTGATTAACAGAGAATTCTATGGTGTGGGCATTTATAACTTTTTATCTATTGATCAGCAGTTTCGGCACTGGGATATCTTATTGTGGAAATGTATTCCATTAGTATTTGTTCTGTTGGCCTCACTCAGACCATCGTACAGAGCATCAATTATTTCATTCTCTTCTAAATATAATTAGTTACTTCTTAATTTGCACACTTACGTCCCATTAATCAATGTCAAATCTCTTGGGATTAAACATCAAAATATTTCCAATAAGGTAAAATCTCAGTTTCGAATAGTAACAATCTGAACCGCTTGGTAAGTAAACTTATAACTGAAGTAATTAATCAAAAGTTAGGCGCCCTTGAACATATCTTCGTACCCTTCTAGCATCCACCTTTAAACTCACGTAACTCTAATTAAAACCCTTTCCGGTCTTCCTCTTTCACTTAAGTAATTAAGATGTAACAAAGTTTGCAACAAGTGCCCTCCAAAATCTGTCAAATATTTACTTGGAATAATAGGCTACTGCTGACATTTATTCACCCACTCTTAAGTGTGGAAAATTAGAAAGGTATGTCTACGACCTCGCCCATAATATCATTCATCTTCTGTGTAAACTTGAAAATGGAAAGCGGCTCTTGAACCTTGTACTCGCTAATTTATCACTTTTGCTTGCAGGAGCTTTTCTCGACATCTCCTTTGCCTTCGTAAGAAATATATTTAAAATGCGTATAAATTAAGTTTACTTAATTTTGGTTAGAGGTAAAAAATGTAAATTCTTATGATTTTCTATCATCCTAGTAATGATTAAGATAAGGGAGCTAATAAGGAGGAACTAAACAAAAAATAGAAATTAACAGTCATATATAAAACTCAAATAGGTAGTTACTCTAACTGGGTATTGATTTTATTTATTTTTTTTATATACTGTAGCAATCTTTTTGTTATTTATGTTGTATAAGGAATTAAGTATACACCGTTTTACATAGCATTTCAATCTCACATGTCCTTTTATCATGAATTTCCACAAAGGAAGCTTCATGTAAGGTTCTAGCTAATGACCAACACATAAGTGAAAATACATGTGATTAAAATTATTGTTCGTTACTAAATTTTCGAAAGTAATTACAGCAGTTCAGTAACCTATTTTCTAATAAATAGTAAGTTTCGAATAATTATTAGTAGAATACTTTCTGAACTTTGGCATAGTTTCACAGAATTTACACAAATATAAGTCTCATCATAGAAGTTTCTCTACCACTTTTCAGTAAATATTTGGATATATATTGCTATCTCACAACTAGGTATTAACCCTGGAATGCTACCCGTGAGTAAATTTCACTCACTTTCTCTTTGAAAGTTGCATTGCTCTTCACGATATATGACCACAGCTTCTCCATTTCGCAAGTGCATTGTCTGAAACGTGTTAGTTAAAGGGAAGGAGAGCCTTCCTAGCAGGTCAGCCCTCACATTCCGCACGATCCTCATTGGCCGGGAAGCGACTATAAGACTGAAGTTGTGGTATAAAATCCATTTATGAGAAAAACATTTACAAAATATAGAAAATGTGATTACTGTCATTTCTAATTGTTCTTACCTTTGATTACTCTTGCGGGAATCCTGTTTGATTCCGCTAAAATATTTCAACTCTTTTGTTTACAATTTTTTCGGGTATGAGTAATATTTACTCAGGGTTACCAATAAGCGAATATTAAAACGGGTTAGCATTCCACGTTAATAAACAAACTGATGTCTAATTTCCACCTTAATAAAGTTACAATATGAGTAATCAAACTAACGTGATATTTATAATAGAAGAAGTAAAAACAGCGGCTGCGAATTTTTTTGTAAAAAGTCGTTATTTATTAGAAACAAATAAAAATTAGTACTCAGTTCTTATCGAGCTTTCGTCGTGATCGGTCATTTGATCTTATGTAAACGTGTGTCTCTCTTCATAGGCCATTTAGAGATACAAAATCGTTAACAAATTATTAATGAATAAGCGCAATAAGTCAACGACCGTAATTTCATTCTACCTATGCAATTCCTTCGTTTATTGAGGACGGGTAGTAGATAATTAAAGATTTGCGTCTACTCAAACTTAATACGTTTATTCCATCGTATCTTAACTCTATAAAACTAATATAAAAATACAAAACTTCTTGCTCTGATAATTTCAACACGTGAACTCTGCGGAACTTTTGCTGTCAGTGCCCAATCAGCTAACAAGAGTGATTTGTCTCTACGAATTCGTAGCGTGATGCATTCGGATGCGCCAGTGCGCATGCATACTTTATTTCAGCAATCTTTAGGTAGGTTACTACACGTTCACCAAATTTGTTATGTCAGGAATTATATAGAGGTGCAAGTAAAATTACGGTCGGTGGCATTACCTGCTCATAAAATTTCGTTGATAAAAATTCGTTTTGTTTGGTTTGGTATGATTGTGGTTTGTCATTATATATGTATGTAATTAATTTGTATATATAACCGAATTAAATTAATTAATTTTTATTTGATTATCAGACCGGAATTGAAGAGAGTTTATTTTAATACTCGTCAGTTCTCATTATTAACAGATCAGTTATTTTCACAACAGAGCTAGAGCAGAGTCAGAATACCAAGGCGTAAGGAATTCAGCAACTCTATCAGGTTTACTCCAGTAAGTCAACTCGAACAGATCGAGAAAAAGGCCCCCAATCACCATGATTCTTGAAAATATTAATTTTATCCGATCTCTTATGCCTTCTTTGCAAATCACGGAATACAATATAAACAAATAAGGAAGCTAGAATTGGTCTTAAACGAATTCTTATGATACCCTAGATGAATGCCCGTATAAAATTTCGTATGGTCACGAATCTAGAATTTAAGGAGGATATCTCATCCCAAATTGAAATTGCATTATCAACGATCAGCAAGGAAGTGAACGATCTAAAAACTAGAAACGAAGCCCTTGAGCGTAGACTTTCTCTTATTCAGAGCGAGCTTGAAGATTCGCAACGGCTGCGACGTTTGAACGATGTAGTAATCACTGGCATACCAAAAACGCAAAATGAAAATACCCGTAACATTTTCCAGTGTATTGCTTCTCTACTAAAACATACTGTGATGCCTTACACCGATACCTTTAGACTCAAAAGCAAAACGGCATCTAAGAAGGGATCAAATAACAATTCTTCCATAATAGTGCGGTTCTCGTCGCAAGGCGAGAAGAGCTCATTTTACAAATCGCTGTCTGCGCATGGGCAACTAAAGCTAAATCAAATAGATGCTGGCTTTACGTCTGATAGTTTAATCTACATCCATGACAGCCTTACACGCAGCAATCATCGCATATTTAATGAAGCCCGACGGTTGCGCTCCATACATAAGTTGCATACCATACGATCTCGAAATGGTTTCGTTTACGTTCGAATAAAAAATAATAATGACCTTGTGCGTGTGACGTCAATGAAAGAATTGCAAACACTAGTAGACGACTATTCTTCTATGCCGGGAGTGTCAACAGCTGATGGTGATCAATAGTTTATATGCCGGCCTGCATACAACTCAAAGTCACCATAATCATTCTTTGTTACCCGCTGAAATTTATTTATGGTTCTTTAATTTTTAGTTTTTTACTTTTTTCTTTGGAGTATTTGATTATGAATTCTTTATTTTTTAGAAATGTAGTATTAGTTTATTTAGTTGATCGATCCTTATACTTAGATTTTGCTGCTATTTACTGGCTTAAGCTGTATTGTAGATTTTTCATCTTCCCAATTAGAGTTTATTACATAATTGTTTTTGAACTTTTTATGTACCTCGATTGCTCAGTTCATCGGACATGTGTACTCTTCTCCATCATTTGGTCTCTTGTTTTGTTATTGACTATTGGACATGCTGCTGACCCTGTGTTATTATGTTCAGTCGTTAAATTCATATAATATGGACCAAGTAGGAACCATGGTAAATGTGTTCTGTTCTAGAGCGCCGGGACTCAAGGTGTGTTACATGAATGCACGTAGCATTCGTTCAAAGATTGATGAGTTGGGTTTAATATTTGTGAAGTCAAATGTTGATGTTATATTGGTTTCTGAAACATGGTTACATGGGGACATTCCGCCTCGATTGGTGGACATTCCAGGTTATTCCCTACATCGTAACGATAGGAAAGATCGCATTGGTGGTGGTGTGGCAATCTATATTAGAAAGTGCTTTAAATCTTCCATTCTATACTCATCAACATGTGAGCCTTTTGAGTTCATATGCGTTGAAATTCAATCTAGATTTGATAAATGTGCTTTAGTAGCAGTTTACTGTCCTCCAAATTGCTTCTGTATAGATAATACGCGTGAGTTCGAGGATAAAATTGCCTCAGTCATCCATCGCTATAACAAAGTGATTATCGGTGGTGACTTTAATGTGAACATGTTGCAACAAAACTCGACATCTGAAAATTTTATTCACCTGATCCAGAGTCTTGATTTGAAACAAGTGAATATGCTTCCCACGTTTTGTGGTGTGGAAAATCCATCATTACTTGATTTGTTTCTTGTTACAGATGAAAGTTCCGTTAAGTTCTTTAATCAGCTTAGCCCTCCAAGCATAATGGATCATGACATATTATTCTTGACATATGAGTTCCTAGTAGAACGTGAGGTTGAAATACCGACTTTATATCGTAATTATAATCGCATCGATATTAATTGTATGTTGGCGGAGTGCACCACTCTGCCCTGGAATGAAATTTATGATTTCACTGATGTAGATGACCAAGTAGAGAAGTTCGATTCCATCATGCAATATCTGCATGATAAATATGCTCCTCTTCGCTCACGGCGTAGTTTTACACACAGAATTCCATGGTATACGGAAGAAATTAGTATACTTATAGCAGAGCGTGAGTTTCTTTATCAAAGGTATAAATACTCGAGAAGTCAGCTTGCCAAGCGACAGTATAAACAAATTAGAAATTTGGTAACTCGTAAAGTGCGGTCCGCAAAGCGTTATTACTTGGGTCTCAGGCTTGACCCTAGTCTCACCTCAAAAAAATTTTGGTCTAATTTAAAAAGCTTGGGCATTCATGGTAAACATGCTCCAACCTGTGATTTTGATCCAAATGATCTAAATGAACATTTTACTTCGTCTTCAGCAGTGGTATTCCCAACTGTGTCTGACTTTATACATGCAACTCCTCAATCACCATTAGATGATGGTTTCAGCTTCCGCTGCGTAGATTTGTTAGAGGTTTGTAATGCCATTAATTCGATAAGTTCGAACGCTAGCGGGCCGGATAACATCCCTCCACTTTTCGTGAAATTACTTTTGCCTGCTATATTACCTACTGTCAAGCACATCTTTAACACTGCTTTAACTACGTCAAAGTTTCCAGCAAAATGGAAAAGGGCATTTGTTTTAGCCATTGCCAAAAATACCTCTCCTAGTAACATGTCTGATTTCAGACCTATCAGCCTATTATGTTTTCTGGCGAAAGCCCTGGAGAAGCTCATATCAATTCAAATGTTTGAGTATCTTGAGCAACGTTCGCTGTTATCTGCTTTTCAATCTGGCTTTCGTCGCAAGCACAGCTGCGAAACAGTTTTACTGAAAGTTACCACCGATATTCGTGAAGCGCTTGATAGAGATGATATGATGATTCTGGTGCTATTGGACTTTTCTAAAGCTTTTGACAGTGTCAACCATAGTAAATTATTGCAAAAATTAGCTTCGAATTTTAACTTCGCCTCACCTGCACTTTCAGTTATTAACAGCTTTTTGTCTGGACGAACACAGCAAGTGAAAATAAATAATTGCGTTTCTAATGCAATAAATTTGACTTGTGGAATCCCCCAAGGCTCTATCTTAGGACCGCTGCTATTCAGCCTTTATATTAATGACTTACCGGATGTTATACGTCATGCTAATATACATTTATATGCGGATGACGTGCAGATCTTTATGAGCTGTCCTATTGGCTTGTCTGAGGATTGCATTGTCAAGATCAATAGTGATCTTGTGCAGATTGATGAATGGTCAGCATTAAACAACCTTGCATTGAACGCTAAAAAGTCTAATTATATGCTAATACACCGAAGAGGTTTGGATCCTTTGAATTTTTCTCCTATTGTTCTTGGAAATACCCCGTTTCCCCACTTAGAGCGTATAAGGAATCTTGGAATAATACTAAACTCTCGGATGAGCTGCTGTGATTATGTAAATAGCGTGTTGGGTAAAGTGTATGGCGGACTTCGTCGCCTTTGGCTCTCAGCACATTTACTTTCTGTAAGTGTTAAAATTAAAATCGTCAGAGCATTATTAGTACCTTTTTTCACTTATGGAAGTTTAGTCTTCACTGCTCTAGATTCCAGTTGCTCTCGAAAATTAGAGATCGCATTTAATAATTGCATAAGATTTGTATTTGGACTTCGACGTCTTGATCATATAAGCCAATATAGAAATGTAATTCTGAACTGTTCCCTTAAAACATATCTTTTGCTTAAAGCACTAGTTTTCCTTCATAGGCTAATTTATACCAATCAGCCTTCTTATCTCTGCAATCGTATCAGATTTTTGCGTTCCACTAGACATGTGGGTATTTTGATTCCCCGCTACCAAACAGTATTGGGCCAACGTTCCTACTTTGTTCATATAACTCGCAAGTGGAATTCTCTTCCTGTCAACTTGCAACGCATTGGGTCAGCCGGCATGTTTAAGAGGCTTCTTTTTCAATATTTATTAAATGAGAATTAGGCATACGTCCGATGAGCTTGAAAAATCTGTAGTGTATTTAGGTTTATTTGTCAGTATAGCAGTAACTAATATAGGTTAGTATTTACTTTTTATTTTATTTTCCCGGTTTTGAATTTTTTTTTGAATTTTTTTTTTTTTTTTTTGTTGCATTTCATTATCATTTAAGCTAATTTCTCTTTTTCCTATCTTTCTTTTATTTTATTGTGCTGTTTTGTTTTTCTCTTCTCTTTATTCATCTTAGTAGCATTTCCTGTTAGAAATTTTAGAATGTACATGCTGAAAAGATTTATGTATCTTGTTGTGCATTATCCTGGAAATAAATAAATTGAAATTGAAATTGAAAATTTCGATTATTGAAGTGGTCAAATCCAGCGAAACATCCTCTACTATAAGATCCTTGCGAACGGGTATTCCCCAAGAATCTATTTTTATTATACATCAATGACGTAGGGGAGATTCTCAACAAAGTTCATTTTCACATACACACTGACGATATCCAGTTATGAACCCAACTAAATCGAAAGCTATCGGTTATGCTATTAGACCTAACAGAATCGCTAACCTATCCCCACAGATACTCTCTATAACCATCTGGGGTCATATCATCCCCTGACTTCAAAACCTGTTCAGAGCATGGAGCTCCTTATGGACCCCTTTTCTGCTGGAAGATACATATAAATCTGATGTATTCGAGAATATATTATGGACTCCTCTCCCTCTACGCAGCTTCCCCTCATCTTGCTGAGACTACAATATTACGACTGTTCAATGCACTCATACTGTCTTACTTTCTTTATGCGGACATTGTACTTTATCCATCAAGGCATGTACCAGATTTGTTTTCAACCTGAGACGCAGGACTCATGTCGGTCCACTTATGGAAATCTTTCTTCCCGGATTGCTACAATGCATTTATGAGCTCAAGGTATCGTCTTTCGTACATAAGACCAGAGCTGGACTACTACCTAGGCATGTTTGTGAACGCTTTGTGTGGAGCGATAGAGACGGCCGCAGACTAATATACCCAAGGGTGAATACGCAGTTTAGCGGCAGGAACATTTTCTCTCAAGGCGTCGCTAAGTGGAACAGTCTACCTGGCGACATCAGAGATATTGGCCTAACGACTAACCAAAGAATTTAATGCAAGAGCTCTCTAAGAGAAGCCCAATCACTGACGGTCTGATCAATTTAATTATATAATGCCACCATTGGGGGTTATTAAAATTTTTGATGCTGTTATTAAGGGGATAAAACTAACAAATTAATTTCTAATCCTATTCATGTTCTTAATCAAGAATTAGCTGAAATTGAAATTAATGTTCCTAAAATTAAGATTAAAATAAATATTATTTTTGAGAAATCTTTAATAATTAAAAAGAAAAGGGTTGTAACCTTTATATAGAGGGTATGAACCTACTAGCTTAGTTAGCTTATATTTTTTTATAAATATATTTTAGTGTATGATGCACAAACGATTTTGATACCTCTAGATAGAGTTTAATTCTATAAAATATAATGAATATAATATTTATTATATAATTCACCCTATCAAGGTAATCCTTTTATCAGGCAATTCATTAAATATTAACATGTAAATTAAAAAAGTTTATTTATGTTTTTATAACTTAATATATATGTATATACATATGTATATAGTTAATTATTATTAGTAAAATTTTATTTTTACGTATTAATTCATATATTAAATATGAATATATATATACATAATTAAATAATTTATATATATACAGGGTGTTCCGTAAGTCGACGTCAAGCCGGAACCGGGTGATAGACCAAATCGTAACAGTTACCAGAAAAGTATAAAAAAAGATCTAAGTCATGTATTTTTCAAATTATAGGCATTCCTTTAGTTTTCGAGAAAATGTACAACTTGTGATGGTTTTTTAGCTGCTGTTGCTACAAACCTTTACTTTTTTTCAATTTTATTTTTCTTATGTAACCTGTTGCTTTAAGTTCTAAGCTAACTGCTCTAGCTTGGAAGAAAATGTCATATTTTGCCGAACCAACAATATAAAATTAATAATTCGTTGAACTTTAACTAACTGTACTGAAAAAGAAATGTACTACGCCAGTCTGGCAAGTAACTTAAAAGTTGACGCATTTAACAGAGATTCTAAAATGGAACAACACTTGCTACATTATTTCTTAGATTACGGAAAAAAAATTTTTTTCTTCAAGAAACCCAGTTTCGAAAAATTTCTTTTCACCTACATACTAAAAATAATTCGAGTGAACCCAAAGCTTGCCGTAAGACCGTAATGAGATTTCAGTGTGAGTGAGACGGAGAGTAATTCCATGAAGTGTGATGAGACAGATAGTAACTTAGTGATAGTGCTTATGTAACCCGTTGCTTTAACTTCTAAGCCAAGCTCACCGAATATTACAAAACCATGAGCTATACCCATACCATGTACAGCGAGTACAAAACCTGCTGCCTAGGGATTATCAACCTCGGGTTACGTTTTTCCAAACGGTGCTACAAAGACAACGGGAGGATCAGCGATTCTTCGAGAAAATTTTGTGGTCGGGTGAATCGACATTTAAAAAGGACGGTTACATGAACCTACACAACTTACACGACTGGCACGTAGAGAATCCGAATTTAATGAGACAAAATAGATCTCAATATCGTTTTAAAACAAACATGTGGACCGGAATTTTAAACGGAAAAGTCATACGACCTTTTGAGTTGCCAGAGGTCTTTAATGCTGAAGTTTATTTAGATTTTCTGTAAAACCATTTACCAAATTTACTGGAAGACATGCAACTAAGTATTTACAGAGAGATGTGGTATCAGCAAGTCGGCTGCCCAGCGCACCCTTTCAGTTAGAGAATATCTCAATGAACAATGTCCGGACAGATGGATAGGGCGATCTGGTACGATCTCGTGGCCAGCCCGTTCACCTGCTCTAAATCCATTATATTTCTTTTACTGGGGAGCAGTAAAAGAGAAAGTTTATAAGAAGTCAATTGAAAATTTAGCTGAGCTTCGGCAAATAATTACGGGAGCAATTGAATTTGTCAACAACGGAAGTTTTGCCCGTGTGATAACCCGATCTTTTTTAAGAAGATGTCTAGCTTGTATTGAAGCTGAAGGAAGGCAGTTTGAACATCTTTTGTAAATAATAAATCTTAACATCCAAATAATTGATGTTTAATTTTAAAATTAAAGAAAATTTGTCCTCAATTTAAGAAAAAGTTAGCATCTCTAACTTGAAAGCGTCACTATCTGTCTCACTCACACTTCATGGAATGACTCTCCATCTCACTCAAACTGAAATCTCAAAGTTACGGTCTTGCGGCAAGCTTTGGGTACACTAGAATTATTTTTAGTAGGTGAAAAGAAATTTTTCGAAACTGAGTTTCTTGAAGAAAAATTTTTTGATTCCGTATTCTAAGAAATATTGTAGCAAGTGCCATACCATTTTAGAATCCTTATTAAATGCGTCAACTTTCAACGTTACTTGCCAAACTGGCGTAGTACATTTTTTTTTCAGTACAGTCAGTTAAAGTTCAACGAATTATTAATTTTATATTCTTGGTTCGTCAAAATGTGACATTTTCTTCCAAGCTGGAGCAGTTGGCTTAGAACTTAAAGCAGCAGGTTACATAAGCACTATTCGGGATTACATAAGAAAAATAAAATTGAAAAAATGTAAAGATTTGTAGCAAGAGGAGCTATAAAAAACCATCACAGGGTGTAAATTTTTTCGAAAACAAAAGAAATGCCTATAATTTGAAAAATACATGACTTAGATTTTTTTGGTAACTGTTACGATTTGGTCTATCACCGGTTCCGGCTTGACGTCGACTTACGGGACACCCTGTATATATTATTTATATAAATTATATAGAAATATATATGTGTATAAATTATTTATATATATATATATATATTAACTTAAATATATCATATATGTATATATAAATAATTTGTATTAAATATATTAATATATGTAAATATGAAAATTTTTAATATTATTTTTAATTATTATATAATTAAAAATAATATATAAATAAATTATATGTATATACATATATTGAGATTAAGACTGTCCTAGGAACTTTGATGTAAAGTTAATGATAGATTGAGCTGTAAACTAGGTTAATCTCTGATGTCGTTGTTACGAGATACAAAATCCTGCAGAGACTCCTTAACGTCCTCAAGCGTGCCGTGCCGATGTTGTAACACAGTTTCCGTCAGATAGTTCTAAAAAGAAATAACTAAAACGGAATAGAAATGGAAATCGCTATTTGAGCGGGAGTGAACATTAGTCCTATGGATGATAGTGAATATTTACTTATTTATCTTTCCTTTTGGTTTTCGCAAGTATTCTCGATATGAAGCTTTTTTCGTAACACAAAAAAAATTTTTTCATCAATTCTGACATCGAATTGAATTTCTCTGTTTTTTCAAAATTAAAAATAAAAACTTTAGCCAACCTTGCTAAACTCCTTCGGGTCGTGAGCAAGGTCGCCACAACTCCACAAAAATGTTAATAACTTTTGGCGGACTAAAGATATTGACATGATCCTTTTTTTATTTGAAAGATATCTGAAGGGCACAAAACCATATCCATTTTGAAAAAAAAAATTTAAGTTTTATCGTTTATACCTGCCACATTTGCCAACGGATCGAGACATGTGAGTTACTTGTCGTCCTACTGTATTTCGAATAGAAGTTATTACGTTTTATATGAGCTCACCTACCTGCACACATGAAAATATTTCAGCAGTTAGAGAAGGTGTAAAGCAGGGGTTTTACGAAAAATTTGCTCATCGTGAACGCTGATCACAACACTGTAAGACATCGATTGGCACATGTTAGAGCACTTCTTTACAAATCGCCCTGTCTACATACCACAACTAGTCTTATAAAGTTTTAAGTTTCCTTTTTCCTTGAAGAAACGGATTATATGTTATATTCTAGTTATCCAGTCTTTCTAAAATAATGTTATATTTAAGATGAAAAGGCCAAGTCTGTAATTGTAATTATATCTAGGAAACAATAAAGCATTGCAATTGAGAATTGAAAAGTATTAGTACTAATATAACTGTTATTCAACAGAAAAATGATATAAGGATATAAGGACCTTACTTGTAATTTCATTTCAATCTAAAACTACATATATTCCAAAATCTTCAGAAATTAAAATGTTTATAATTGCAAAAAAATGGTTAAAAAAATATTTTTTTTTTCTTAAAGTTGAGTCAAATCTGGACACTGTGGTACCAATTTTAATATAATACATAATTTTTTTTTTTTTTTTTTTTCAAAAATTGCCATATGAAGGCTCTCCTCCCACTTCTTCGAAGGCCTCCTCAAGTTTCTTCTCAGCTGTAGATCGACTCTGACGTGCCTTTTTTACCAATGTTTAGAACTAAGAATCCGCTTTTTTTGTGATGTCATCAAATTTTTGGAGTCCCTTTATACAGAAGAACGAAGATATCGATATGAAACGAAACTAAATCGGCGGTAAACACGAATTTTTCAAAAGAACTGTTCTCCTGAAAAGTCACTTTTTTTTTTTATATAAAATGTACCTTTTCTCGGACACCGTAGTAGATATTGCGACGGCTTTTTTTTATGTGTTGCAGTTCATATGTTTAAAAATATTCACCGAATTTCGAGAAAAAAAACATTTTTATGGTAAAATAGGCTACAATATTTTACTTTTTTCTTATGCTACGATTCCACAAAATTAAATATCGAAAAAGTAATCATCTCAAACTGTTCCTGTTCCTTACTCCTCTGAGAACAGCTGGAAATAAAAAATTTGAAAATCCAAGTACTAGTTACGGAGAAATGAAACAACGTGAAATTTGGGTACATTTTTCAACTTTACCATGACGTCATAAAGTAATAAAATTAAATCAAGTCTGATACTTCAAAGCTTAGAATGTTCTGTTCAAAACAAAAAAAAAATTGCTTCAATTAACAAAATACTTCTCGAGATAATAATGAAAGAACGAAGCTCGGCCATTTTCAGCTGGACAGATGCCAAAACTGTTATAAATAGAAACCGGTTTTATAGTCTGTTTATTTGTAAGTAATGATTTATTTTTGAATGATTATATTATAAAATGTCTTTCTTAAGTCTGCGAAATACTTTTTGTTCATTACACATCATCCGTACTTGAATACATGGATGTTACTACTAACTTTTACAGTGTAAGAATATTTCATAGGACATTTTTTTTTGTTGTAACTTTAGTATAGTTTTCTAAATCACGATGGTTAGACTCACATCTCATGAACTATAAATATCTTAAAGAACCAGATTGTCTAATTATGTGAGTGGGAGAAGTAATAATGTTCTTTATCACGTTGGTGACGATCTGAAAAAAAAAATAGCTGAAGTACTGAAATTGAAAGCAGTAGATCACAACATCCTTTTATTGTGGTCATATGCCATAGTGAAATCTAGCAGTACTAAGGTACTAAAGTTGTCATGATCCAAAGAGAACACATTCCCAGTGGATGTCCTTAACACCGATAATTCACAATTACAAAGCATCTAAAACTTGATTGCCACAGTGTTAGCAGTTCATTATCCTCAAGATACTTAAACATCTGGCAATACATTGCGTTTTCCAAGCAATATGAAAGGAAACTTAAAATGCTTAAATAGCAAAAGTCATCAGGAGGGAACACTGGAGATATTCTCTGCAGTATTGGAAGTACGTTGATGTCGTTAAATATGTATTCAATACATGAAGAATGTATTTATGAATTAAATGTCTTCAATATGACTAAAAGTGGTAGCCGATATAGAAAGCACTTAGCAACTACTTAAAAAAGGGGATACCAAATCAGCAACAAGAATTGCAAAAGGTTAATTTTTATAGAACGCACGTTGTTGTTCATTCCTTCCGCTTTGACATTGATTTTTGAGGACCAGCTTACCTAGAGAGTACCCGCCCTTGCGGTTGCTTAAGGGTTACTATATTCCAGAACTTCTTTCAACATATTTAAATGTGACGTAGTTTATTTTCATTATTCAGACACCAGCAAAATATAAATAAAACTTGTAACAGTATAATAAAAATAAAAATTGTAACATAACATCCGAGTAACATATTGGATATGACCTAAATTATCATAGTAGTCTCATATTTGTCATTGTTATTTCCAGGAGCTTGATAACTAGCCGAAGGACCCAAGAAACAAATCCAGCAGATGGAAGCCATTATTCAAATGCCTATCAACTGGCAAAAGTTGTGGAATTAAAAACTGTTTTAAACGGAACTATTACATGATATGACCGCAATCCGTAAAAATAATATGTTTACAGACCTCTTGTGACACCTTTCAACACAAACATATATATTTGAAAAAATTAAATAATTTCGTCATGCAAAAATTTTACCTAGAAAAATTGAAAAATTCGAGCACAAAAATGGAGACATGCAGTCTACACAAAAGTAGACTCGTACTCATGTAATGTAGAAATACCATAAAATATTTAATTTCGAAACGACTCCGGGCAGACAGGAAGAATATCAGATTCCGGCGGTAGTCCTACAAAATTGTTTACATTGTCATGAGCAGTAATTTTATTGATAACAATCTAAATTGAATTACCCAATTTTCAATTAAATTACCATTTGAATGAGCCTCGTGCCACCTTTCCTTGTTCTAACACTCCATATTTATGGCTCACTAAAAATTTCACTACAACCGTCCTCAAGAGGGGAGTAAGAAAAAAATGGATGATGAAATGAACGGATCTCAATAAAGACCATATGAAGTCGTGCAGATATACCAAGGAGTCTGGCTAAAAGCTGATATCAAGACAAAACTAAGTTAGACGGCGCTACGTGTTATGGAAGGAAATGAAAATTATATTTATACCTTCCGTATCGGAAAAAATTACTTTTAAATAACGTTTTCGCACTTCATTTAATCGATTCCTAGCTAAACCGATATTAAGGAGTTTGTTCAACAGACCGCGCTGAAAGAATGTAGCATTCACTCCCCCATGAATCCTCAGAAGATAGCTTCCTTTCAAGCAAGCATGGAATACTCGTCTCATCTCAGCTTTTTACTCGGCCTCAATTTTATTAAAAATGTATTTTTCCAGTTACTGCTATCAGTGCTATTAGTTGAGTATAAAGGACTGGCCAAGACGTCCTTGTCGTCCTATGTATTTATAGAGTAACTGTATGAAAAATGGAGGGTGACGACGATGGAAGAAAGAAAAAAAATGATATTATCAATGCTCAAGAACCAAGGCTGAAAAATTCATTTCCGATATTTGTGTGGAGTCAAGCAAGTCGATTTATAAATTCAATTAATCTTCAAATGCGATAAAGGCTTAAAAGGAGTATATTAGCAGGATAATTTACCGAAATAGTTCAATTCATTGAAGTCATACTGCAAACGTGTCTCCCCATTTGTAAGCTCAAATTAAATTTAGAAGGAAAAAGATAACTAATTTTTTTACAGTTACAATTATTCAATACCAAATTCCTTGTAAATCTCCAATCTTAATTTATTTATTTATTTACCTAGAGTCTACAGAGTTCGTCTCCTGCAGACCATTAATACTTAAATATTAATTAATTAATTTAATGCTAAGTCTATTGAGAAACAGAATTTATACAAAAATAATAAGTTATTTAATTTGTAATTTCCATGCATGTTTAAAATTAAAACTAAAAATTTTATGTAATTACTACTTGTGTGATCTGTACTCAAGCTAAAGGGGGGTGCCGGTTTAAAGGATAACTCAACTTTATAAATTCAAATATAAATTTTTTTTTCCAATATATTGCTTAAAAACTATTATCACAAATTCATTTTTAAAAACTTAACCTATGAAAAATAAGTAGTAGTAATAGAAATAGTTAATGTGGCAGAAGTATGTTTCTGCAACAGGAGTAGATTCCTGCTTATACGTAGGATAAAATTAAAGCAGAAGTAGATTTCTGCAGTAGGAGTAAATTCCTACTCAGGTGAGAGATAAAAAATAGGCAGAATTAAATTTCTGCAGTAGGAGTAAATTCCTACTTAGGTGTGGGATGGAATTAGCAGAATTAAATTTCTGCAGTAGGAGTAAATTCCTACCTAGGTGTGGGATGGATTTAGTAGAATTAAATTTCTGCAGTAGGAGTAAATTCCTACTTAGGTGTGGGATGGATTTAGCAGAATTAAATTTCTGCAGTAGGAGTAAATTCCTATTTAGATGGAAACAAAATTAGGTTTGGATGATTAGGAAAATCAGAGTAAATTCTGATGTTTTCAGATCAAATTCTGAATTGGGAATGGGAGATTCTGCCAAGTCAAGTCAAGTCAAGTGCTTTTGCGCTTTCAAATTTCTTCCTTGTCTTCCTTCTTTGGATTTTGTTTGATGATTTTTTACATCATTCAGATTTGTCTTCTTTAGGGCGTTGGGGCTTATCTTTGGCCCTCAGTTCGATTAGATGTTTTGCTTTTCCTTCTTGTTGATATTTGTTTTGGTTTTTATCACCTCTCGTGTTGTTGTTTATTCTTTTCCTTACAGCTGCTGCGCCACATCAGCTGTAATTAATGACTTTCTCGCAAGAGTTTGTTGTTGAATTTGGGAGGGACTGGGAGGGAGTGAGGATTGGATATGTTTTGGGATCTTTAGGAAGTTAAGGACTGGAAAGTTCCTATACTGGCAGGTTTCATCAGAGATATTCCCGAGTTCTTGCGGTTATTTGGAATTACCCCCTGTTGTAATCTTCTTCGGATTTAGCCAAGAGCAATGGTGACAGGTATTTGAAATTTGCCGGTATTGGGATACTGGTGGTGCCTGAACACTACTCAATTGAATTTTCAAGCATTAATAAAGATTGCTTATGTTTCCCTCTTGAAGCAGAGAAATCTAAATATTTATTAAAATAGTTGAATTTATTAATGGATTTATTTACACATTCGTGATAACCATAGTTGGTTCTATGAGAAGAAGCATAAAGTAAGTACCTTGCTCTTGAGGACCCGTCTGGAGCATATAAATTCAACATATGAAGAAGCTCTGGCCATATAGTATTTGACAACAGAATATCTCTTATAAATATAGCAAATTGCATGTCACGTCTGAATCTTAGATTTGATAAACCTATTAGTAAATGTCTTCACTCATACGAGGGTAAATTATCCCCCCATATTTTAAGCCTATAACATATAAAACGTGTAAATGTTCTTTGAGTAAATTCCAATCTGTGGATATGCACTTGGTAATGGGGAGACCAAATGATTGCAGCGTATTCTAGTATGGGACGAACAATATTCGTAAACAAAGTTTTAAAAGTGCCAACGTCTATGAATTCCTTAAAGTTTCTTTTTATCAAACCAACAAGTTTATGACATCTTAAACGTATATACTATGTGTCTTGGAAATGATAGTTTATTTTCAAAAACTACACCCAAATCGGCGATTTCGCGGAGACGATTTAAAGAAACAGTATTAGTAACATAATTAAAGCATATCGGACTTATAGAACGATTATAGGTTAAAACATGACATTTTGAAATATTTAAATAGATAGATAGATAAACTATCAAGATCATTTTGTAGCTGAAGGCATGAATTTGAGGAGGTAATATTTAGAAACAACTCTAAATCATCAGCATAAATTAAACGGTATGAATACATACTTGCCCAAGTAGCACAATCGAGTTATAAGAAAGTCGTGTCACTTTCTTATGACTGACCATAGTCATAACGACTTACACTTACGACGTGATTAAATCATATACAAAACGTTCATATAACTAAAATGGGGAATCGTATTTCAGTTATACGACGCTCTTGTAGCTCATTTGTAACCACTAAAACGACTTTTTCACAACATAAATAAAGTCAAAGAAATATCATAGGACGGTTGTAAATTTTACAATTTAGCACGCTTACGACCTTAATGCATCTGCATTACGTTTTCGGCATGATTGATTAATTGCACAATAGCCTACAATAGTAAAACCTTGTAATAACTCTCATGAAAGTTTTTGGTCTTTTGAAAGTCAAAATTAAGATGCAAACTTATCTCCATCTAGAAACTATAAAAGCTTCTTACAAAAACAATCCTAAGTATAATTATACCTACATAATATTATAACTCTTTTCATTTTTGTGATTGAGTTGGATCTTTTTCCGTAAATGTTGAAATGTATTGCGGAGAAAACTTTATTGTGTAGTTTTGTAAAATAGATGCGCAAATATTACGGGCCTTCTATTTATTACACTATAAGTTACATAATCCTTTATCGAAATTTACATAAAATTATTTTTGGCTACAAAATGTATTTTCAGAAATGTGAATCAGATCCCTAAATTTTCTACATTCAAAATACTGCAACTAAACCGGTAAATGGAATTGAAAATCTTAATAAATGGAAAAAAGTTCTCATATTTTTAATTCTCTCGATTTTCTATCCATAACAATATGTGACTGTATAGCGACGTATATACAGCTCAAGAACCCTGTATATGGATTTAGTTGTATTTGAGATAGTTTGCAATCTTAAATTAGAAAATATGACTAATAACCAACTCTTGTACGACTCTTATATTAAGTTACTGTCTGTGTCTTCTCTCCGACTTTTTCACGACTGATACAAGTTTGACAGATTATTTCCGTACCTCGTGCGTGCGGCTTCGAATTTTGTTGCGCGATAGTTAAAATGTTTAAAGTGGTATCTACCGAAGAAAACGGGGCAAAAATAATTTCTGCAGTGCCATCTTCATGGGAAGATCATAATATCTTTCGATGGACGAGAAATAAACTGCAAGTAAAAAAGATCCGAAAGAATCCACTTTCCAAGCCAGCAAAAGATTGGTTTTCTTTCCAGTGCAGTGTAAAAAGTGCAAATATAAATTCCTTTGAGGAAGCAAGCATTAGCAGCATTTTGCGATACGGAATCAGAAAAAAGGTAAATCCGGCTTTCATCTAAAAAAGCAGCAATACGTCGAAAAACAACAAATTTGTTTTCAATAGCAGCATTTTTGCGCATAAGATTTGAATCAGATGTCTAATTTTCGCTGTATGAACACTAATAGAATTACTTGAACTATGTTGTAATATTGTTTTTCTTTTATACCCAAAAAGCGAAAGAATTGATATACAGCCGATTATCGAAACTTTGATAATCTTTTCGACAGTATAAATCAGCCAGACGCGTCAGGAATACAATTGAATGAAACAACAAGATCCAATGTAAAAGCGAAGTTTCACAAGACGAACTGGTCGTAATTAATGACACAAACTTAATGCAAGGCAGTGCCATTCACCCAGCATCTTTCACGAACTGCATTAAATAAGGAATCTAATACTGAATATACATCATTGGAAATTGTAGAACTTTATTTTAGTTTCTGCTGCATTTATTCCATATACTTATATATATGATTATAAATCAACTGTGTGAATTAATGGAATAAAGATTAGTTGCGTTTTGTAAAATAATCTTATCATTTAACACTTAACATTAATTACTTTAGAGTATTCTGGTATTCCTTTTTTTCCCTTTGTTTGAGTTCATTTTGACATTTATCCGAATTGTAACTTATTTGTGGTATACTAGTGAAATAATACGAACGCTTAGCCTTAAAACAGTCAGGTTAAAACTTCACTACAATCAAATATTACGCGACGTACATATATCCGGCCGTTATGCGTATGGCTGTCTTAATTCGGTTATATTAGGAATGTAACATAGTTATTTTATTTGTTTTGTGGCAGCAATACTACTCTAATACGAAGAGTCGTTTAGTTAACGTATATATGAATAATTCTAATAGCTGAATTAATTTACACTTCTTAAAGACTTATTCACGATGGTTATAAAACTAATTAATTGTGACCATAATAAGACTCAACTCTATGACGATTCTGTCGTAATGCATAGTTATATCGACGTCATATGACACACAGAAAGTTTATACGACTTTTAAGTTATATGGTGCTACTTGGGTGAATATTGTGCTAATATCATTGATGAAAATGTTGAATAAAATTGAACCGCAGTGACTACCCCGAGGAGCTCCAGAGTTTGCTTTAAAGATGCGTGAATAGTTTGTATAAATTTTGAGAATTTGTCTGCGGTTTGTAAAATAAGACGTGATTCAATCTAAAAAAGTTGAATGAAAGCCAAGAGCGCAAAGCTTATTTATTAAAATATGGATGCATACTCTATATCGAATGCTTTAGAAATATCTGTGCAAACACAGCCAACTTGAGCTCCTTCCTCAATGGAATTGATGCAATAATTTGTGAATCAGGCAAGATTTGCGACTGCTGACCTTTTCCCGTTTGAAATCTATGTTGCTCAGAGTAGATAATTTCTTTGCATAAAAATGATATTTTAGTAGCGACAATGCTAACAAGCAACTTTGGTAAAATATTCATGAGGGCAACAGCTCTATAGTTGTTAATGCAATAACGTGCACCTCTTTTGTAAATTGGTTTAATAATTGTAGTTTTCCACCCATCTAGAAATATTCCAGATTTAAGTGATAAATTAAAAATATATTTTAAAGCTGAAAAAGGGAATATGCAAGATTTAACCATGACTGGTGATACAAGGTCATAATCATATTTATAATTTGCTTCCAAATTATCCATGGCTTGTTAAACATCTGAATCAAGAAGAATCATACCTCCTGTGTTAACCCTTATGTGACCACGAAGGTACTCCGGTAACTTTTCGAAATTTTTTTACATTTTCTGTGCGATAATGTAATTTTTGAAGGTTATTATTCTAAGTAATCTAAAAGGTATGTTTTCTAAATATATTTAACAAACGTGAACTTGAAGAAGATATCTGCAATAACTTTGGGCGTAAACATTTCTATATGCTAACCGACCACAACTGGTACCTGTGTAACTCGTATTTTTTATATAAAAATTTAGATGGATTAAAGTTAAAAGCGAATGTATTGGAATAAAATTAATTCAAATAAAATTACCAAAACAATTCAAATACATATATATTAATTTCGTTATGTACGTACATTTACATTACATTTACGCCCAAAGATATCATATTCCAGATATATTATGCTCAACATTGACTCAATTCCCAGTGGTAGCAACATTAGTAGGGGTTGCTGCTCTAGTAGACATAGCGGGCATTGCTAATTCTCTTCCCGTGATCCTTCAGAAAGATTCTGCGAGAATCGGTTTTTGTTCCAAGCTGAGGATTATTTTCTCTGAAAGTAATGAATGCCGCCAAAGCTGCCAAGCCGATAATGTTGTAAAAAATGGCCACCTCAATGTTTTTCATTTTACAGAAAATGACCCAACCATCTTGTCCATATTGTCTACACCGCCTTTTGTACAGTTGTAGTACTCAATGATTTCAGGATTCTTTTTTGCACTAGTTGATGCTGCATTAGTGTAATGTAATTTAGACAACAACACGACTGCTGCATTTTCTTTTGGAACATAAGAACAAATGGTCACATGATCATTGTATCCAAAGAGTTTTGAAAAAAGTTCTCGGGATTTAGAAGGCAACATACACTTTGGGATATATGGTTTGTTCTTTTTTATTGTCCCTACAATTGGTAAATCCCAAGACTTGAAAAATCGGGCACGTGGAAGCGTGGTAAAAGAAATTATCATTTACGATATTTCGTCCAGAATCGTCAAATTTCACACTTAAATCTCGTACGACACGCTCACCCTGATTCACCTCGCGACCTATACTCTGCTTTCCAGTATAAATCTGTCCTTCTAGAGGATAGGAAGTCCTGGCATCACACACCCACCAAAGCTTCATGCCATATTTTGCAGGTTTCGTTGGCAGATATTGGGTGAACCTTGTTCTACCCCTATATGCGAATAGTTGCTCATCTATTGTGACACAATCTGTTGCCACAAAGGGGGAAGATAAATTCGCATTCAGAAGAGTAAATATATCTGAAATAGGTGCTGCTTTATCCGTTTGTAAACGTTCTTCGCGGTTATTTATATTGCCGAATTTTATAAACCTAGAAATTGCTTTGATTCTTTTCCATGGAAGCACGATATAGCGGATACGAATCTGACTTCCACAACTCTGTCAAATGTTCGTTATTGGAATGATGCACACCAGGGGTAATTCGTATCGCTAGATACGCGTCGAACTCTTCTGTAGTTAAGTTTTTTCATATTTTAGACGGCTTACTTTGATCACGGGCATTGTCAGCTGCAAAAATACTCCGAGCTTTTCTATTCGTTTCGCGTATGATAATATCGCACATTACTTCACTAAAAACGCATTTTAAAGTATCTCGAATAGTTCAACACTGTGTTGATCGTGATGGACCAGCTCTTTGGCGAAGGATATTATGAGTGCTTGTTTTAGAATGTGCAAGAAGGTTGGTTCTCCATTCAGTTTTATCCTTTGATACTAGAACACTTTGAACATCAGTTTCAGAAGCAACCGCATGCTCAGGCCCTGCATTATCTTCAAGCTCTTCTTCACCTTCAGCACCAGCTTCATCTTCAGGTTCCGTATCACTTTCAGCCTGATCCCACTCAATCCTTATGCTTTCATCACACAAAATGTCATCAATATCTGAGTATTTATCAGCGTCTCTATTATTCTCTCTTTGTTTATGCTAAATATATGCTTTTTAAAATTTTTCACAATTTTTAAAATTTAAATAGGTATTACCTTTCTCCCAAAACGAAGAATAAAATATATGTATTACTCCAGAATCTCTCTGTAAAAATTATAACTTGCGACAATACTAAATTCTTCGCGTTCGATGGCCAAATCTCGTATCCAAATGAAATACTCAGATTTCTTTAATAAGAAAATTGAATTACGTACAAGGAGCTGTTTTTTGTGTGTATACCGGGAAATGAGTAAAGACAGCATTGCCAGTTCCAACGTGTTTTTTAAGTTAAAAGACCAGTATTAAATGTTAATATTTGATATTGTGAATAAATACTAGTTTTATTTATATTAATTATAATTAAAATTTAATATTGAGCTCTTTGCCTTATAGTACAGCACACTATATGCAAAACAGTGTATAGAGATACCATTTCTTCAGACAAAATGCATGCAAACTACGTGAGTTACGCGGGTACCATTCGTGGTCACGTACGTTTTTTCTCGCGGTCACACAAGGGTTAAGTTGTGAGGAGTACTCATTGGAATAATCACTACCATTCTGCATATCAAAATTACAGGTACACCGATTCAAAGAAGTCACCAAACAATTCACAAGCATCTTGTGCATTTTGGGTTGTTTTTTCATTTAATTCCATAAAATTTGGAAAATTTGAGGGCTACTTCATATTACTAATAAATGACCAAAAAGCGTGGCTATCATTTTTTATTCTAAACTTGGTTTACCAAAGGAATTGTTTATATAAGAATGTATAGAAAAATAAATACTCTTTGCATAGTCTACGGAATTTATCCAAAAATTCAATATTGCTACTACATTGCTTGTGTGCCTTATTCTTAGTAATTTTTAAACGTAAAAGGGACTTAATTTCCCACGCAGGATGAGAATTATTGTTTACGTTGACGGAACATATAATGAAATACCTGTATGTATAACGTTAATGAGATTACTGTGTGCTTCTTCTTAAATTAATCAAATTTGCATTCTTATAGTCTAACTCTAAATCTATGTAATAGTTACCTACTGTCTCAAAATTATACAAATTCATATTCAATATTAAAGCTTTATGATTAATATCACATTTCACCAATGGGAAAGACCACTCATTAATTTCAACAAAACAGTTATTAATAAGAAAAATTCAATATAAAAATCTACCAAAGAAATTTTTAATACTATTGATTTGAGAAATATTTAAACTACCTAAGCTATCAATCACAAGCAATTCAATATCTGATGTAACATTCGACGGAATTAATATTAGTTCCTCAACGGTAGATGCCCAAGTGACTCCTTCCAAATTAAAGTCTCCAACTACACAAGGTAGTCATCCTCAGAAATGTTATGTGATAGAGTAGTGATATTCTGATGTGAGAATGGTATATATCACAATTTGATGATGGTGGAATGTAGCTAACACAGCTATATAGGAAATTATGTCTGGATGGATTAAAAATTGATATAGATATTTGTTCAACAATTGCATTATTATCTGGTAATGTAATCTCGCTGCTATTGATATATGATTTGACTGCTATTAAAACTCCTCCACCTCTGTTATAACCTGATGAAATTGGACAGCGATTCTTTCTAGATGTAGTATAATGTTCAGGGATAACTTCCAGGGAAGAAATCCCATCATGAAGCCAAGTCTCAGTGAGTACAACAATATCGAATTCATTCTCAGTCAAAGATAGATACGTCTCTCTTGTTTTGGTGCGTAATCCTCTGACATTTTGATAATAAATGGATAAAGGACTATCTTTATTCCGAAATAAACTGCTGCTACTAGATTATGTCACGTGTGTATGTGTGTGTATATCTGGTAAAAAACCAGCAATTGTTGGCACGGCTGTCTCACAGCTCTGAGATTGAATATTAGCAACTAAAATATTCTGAGGGTCATCTAAGTCAGAATACTCGTGGGAATTGGTTCTTGCTGATTTTTTGGAAAATTTATGAATTTCCTCACATACATTCCTAAAGGACAAATGTCAACGACAAGCACCTTGGAAAGTAAATGATCCGGGCTATCCACTTTAAATGTAACAAAATTTAAAAAAGAAATATCCGCATTATTTTTTCAGCAATTGGTAGCACGAAATTAAATCTGGTGCAATACCAGCCTTTGATGCAATATACTCTTTAATACTGTCAGACGATATATCTGGGTGCAGCCTGTATAGATGAATTTATTTAAAGTTGTTTACTACCGAGAGGTCATTAACTGGAGAAGTAGTAGATCCAATAATTTTTTTGCCTTGTCGCATTTTGCGCTGGACAACATTCCAATTGCTACCATTTTTGACCTCGTTAACTACAGCATTGGGATTGTTAACAGAAGAGTCTGTTGCAGCAGCAGAGCTCAAATAACTCGAAAAAAAAAGATTTCCTGGTGCATTTCTGTTATCAGTTGTTTGTGCCAAAGATAACGTTTCATTTGGAACGTTTCTTAATACTTTGGCAAGAGTGATGATTCATAGACTGCTGCAGTGACTCTTGGTAGAGTGGGATCACGTAGGAATAGTTGCAGCCTTGCTCGATTGTAATGGCTTATTACCATCCACATCAGAATCAATTTTCATTGCTTGAACATTAAGCTCCTTCACCTCTTTCGAAAAGAAATTTTTTAGAGATTTGATTTCACTTGGAGTTTTGCTATAGCACGTTAATTGCATTATCATCAAGCTTCGAACATCTCTTATGGAAACTAAAAGTCGTTTGCCATTTTAAACCGCAAAGAACTCACATCTCAATTGAACAATATAAAAGAATAAATTAGAAGAGCAACTCAAAAATACGTCCGCACTGACCAAGGTAAAGTGATGATTTTGATTTTTAACTAAACTTTCTTTAAAAAAATATGTAGATCGTTCTTCTTCGCTTTTTCGCATTTTCACTTATTTGCCACGTTTGAAAGCGTACAAAGTTCTTCCGAAGTAATTTCCACAAAATCATTATCTCGAGTAGGACTTCACAAATTTAAATTTTTGTTTACTTCCACACTTCCAAACTTCATATGTTTAATTTCGCTCATCTATGATTACAGTATATAGTGCTTTACAATTATAATTGGAGCCATTCCTTTGCGCTTCTTTAGTCGATATACTTAGCTGGCGAATTTATAACCACCAGTGGCCTATTTCACGAATTTACAAAGTGTGATTTACATGTGATTTTTAAGACAAATTATAATAAGATTTTGAGTTTCAAATTTTCTGTGCTAGAAAATTGTAGTTGTAAACCCTTCTACAAAGAGAAGGGTTTTTTTCAATTTTTGCTTCACCAATAATTTAATTCTAGTTATAATTCATAAGTTAGAAATTTTTAGAAATAGAACTTCCTTGTTGATTTTGGTTTCACTAAATAATTGGAGTTACCAAATTTGTACAGTACACGAGAATATTTCACAAATGAAAGATGCTGTCTAAATTTCTACAAATTTGTTACTACTTAAAGTGGTAACATTTTCTTACAAATAATAAAATCTCCATAGTGAGTTGACAAACATAGCAACAGTGAAAGTAGAGGGAAGTGGCGATTTTGTTTTGATGCTTCCATGAAAATTTTGCTGTTATCACGTTAATTATACATAATATTTTCGATTTTTTTCAATTCAGCTACAGTTTCTTCGTACATTCGCCGTAAGGCAAAGAAAATAATTTTAATTAGTGGACCGGAAATAGCTTACTCAACTGACCCAATTAATCTGAATATATCGATAGTCATTGGAAACACAGCATAAAGACTAAACATAATTCCGATGAAAGAGCGGCCGACGACCATTGCAGATTCCTATACAATGTAAGCTCCATAAAACATTCCTAGTGGAAATTGTGCAATTTGTTTAATTCAAAAGAGTGGTCGACGGCCGATGGG
>OZ002744.1:53238776-53321150 GCA_963924295.1 Dioctria rufipes | reverse complement strand
TACCAAATCTGATTTGCTAATATATGCAAATGATTTAATACCCTAGACACACAGCACGATCTAATGTATCATTAGTACTAACTATTCATTAATATGCCGTGTGTCACATAGTATAAGTCATTATGGCCCGAAAATCACATCATAATGAAGTATACTAATGAAGTTTTTTTTCCCCTTGATTATAGCTATAATGAGGAAAAACGTGCTAGATTTGGCATATATTATAAATGTGGAGCACCGGTGTACATCTGCCGATTTGAAAAATAAGAAGAAGACATGCAAAGAAATTAAAATCGCAAACTATATTGTTAATATTCATATTAATATAATATTTTTCTCATGTGTAAATTGTTAAATTGAAAAATCAAATAAATAAAAACAAAGTTTATCGCGTTAATTCGATCCATATCGCTTATTTAATGTCATAAGTTTATCAAAACCAGTTTGACAGTACAACTTATTTAAAAAAAATGGCTGTGTGTCTGCAGTTTATAATGAATCATTATAGACTAATGAGTCGTTAGTTATTTTTTCATTAAGAGCGCGGTATGTCTAGGGTCTGAAACTGCAAGATAAATTTACAAACTTGTTGGTGTACAAAGCGTTCTCTTTGTTTAAACGTTGATAAATGTAGGGTAATAATTTTCTCTCGTTAACGAGTCCTTCCGAATGTTGTCTGTGTTATGAATGAATTTTTACTTTCAAAAGTACATAAAATATGTAATTTGACTTCGTCTCCCTATTAGAAAAATAACTCCGATCGTATTGAGAGCGTGCAAAAAAAAATCTTACTTTTTGCCCTAACAGGTCCCGAAAGGAGGGACAGACTTCATTTTCCTTCTTATAATGAAAGATTATACAACTTTCCACTATTCAAACCCATAGGAAAATAAGTAACAAAAGTTTTGTTTTTCAACTTATGATGCTTGAGAAAATTTATTTCAATTCACAAGCTCGACACTTGCGATTTAATGATTCTATTTATTTGTGTGCCTATCGCCCTCCTAACTATATATTGACAGTTTGAGCTTGTACTTTTAATTTGAATTTTCAGTTAATTATCTTTTAAGTCTTGATTATCAAAAATCTTTAATAGGTTGTTGTGCAGGTACTATAGCATCGAAGTACTGTATAGAAAGACCATAGTAGCTTTGCGTTTGGCGAAATAAATAACTTGTTAACTTAATTGAAATGAACGATATGAGTCTCTGATGGATTTCATTTGTAAGTTAAACTATACATTTGCAATCACCTTATTGAAACATATAAACGTATAAAGAGAAAGCAACTTTACATTTTGCACAGCAGAACTCCTCTTATCTCATTTTCTTCAAATTATAACAATACCATAGTTTAAAACAGACTTGTCTATTAATCTTTATTTACTAACTTCAGGAGGTTTCCTTCATAAAGGGTTTTCCAATAAGAGGTGTTATATTGATATTCAAAGAAAAATGCCATTTTTTGAGATAAATGATCGGATCTTTATTTCATTATAAAGAGGAAGGTATGCCATTAATAATGAAAAATAACATCAGCCAAGCGACCACCACGACCACGCCTACAGGACCAAATCCTTTTCATGAAATTTTCTATAACCAAATCGCAAAGTGGCTGCCCTATGTCCTCGATAGCCTCACGAATTCCATCTTTGAGGTCTTGAATCGACGCTGAGCTGTTGGCGTAGACCTTCTCTTTCACGTGGGCCTAAAGGAAGAAGTCGCAAGGTGTTAAGTCACAAGATCTCGGTGGCCAATTGTGAACACCTCTTCGAGAGATAACACGGTCCGGAAACTTTTCCCGTAAAAGATCAATGGTTTCGTTGCTTGAATGGCACGTAGCGCCGTCTTGTTGAAAGTAAACATTGCCCAGATCAATACCATCCAATTCCGGCCATAAAAAATCGTTAATCATCTGTCGATAGCGCAATCCATTCACTGTAACTGTTGCTCCAGCCTCATTTTCGAAAAAGTAAGGTCCAATGAACCCGCGGGATCATAAACCGCACCAAACAGTCACACTTTGAGGATAGAGAGGCTTTTCAACAATAACTCTTGGGTTTTCCGAGCCTCAGATGCGACAATTTTGCTTGTTGACGAAGCCATCGAGGTGGAAATGGGCCTCATCACTCAAGAGGAGTTTTCGATGTAATTCCGGATCATTTTCGTGCATTTCAAGGACCCAATCAACAAAGACTCGACGTTGTTGATGATCAGCCGGCTTGAATTTTTGTGTTAACTGAACTTTATAAGCCTTAAGGCCCAAATCTTTATGCAAAATACGGTGTAATGACGTTTGTGGAATGCCTAATTCCAAAGAACGACGAGCAATGGACAAACCTGGGTTTTCTTCAATACTTTCGGCTACAGCAGCAATATTCTCGGCTGTTTTTGAGCGACGTGCACGGGTTTTATTCTTCACATCACTAACTTGTCCCGACAGCTCGAATTTTTCTACCAATTTCTGTATTGCGTTCCGACAAGGTGCTTCACGACGACCCAAAAATGTTCGAGTTTTACGAACCGTCTCTACCACATTTTCACCATTTTTATAGTGAATTTTAATAATTTCAATGCGTTGTTGAATCGTGTATCGTTCCATTTTTATTAATGGCGTAGTTTCTACTTGTCAAATGTCAAAAAATACCAGCTCCAAAAGTGACATCTACCGAAATAGCGGGATAATTAAAATAACACCTCTTATTGGAAAACCCTTTATAATTCTAAGAAAATGTGTTCTTTTCTGCGCGTACAACCCTTTCGAAACTATCCATTGCTCGGTGTGATATATTTTCACTCCATCTCAGTACATGATAGGTCGATAGTTCTGTAAACTAATTTTCTAAATCACCTTCGTTTAATCTTCGGACATTGTATTTAAGTATTTACATCGAAGTATTTCTCCAGATAATGGATAATGATGATGGAACTAAACCTTAAGGAAATTTGCCAACAATCTTGAAATTACTCCGGAATTAGGCAAACACATTCACACGCACCCAGTTAAGACCTCTGATAAGGAAGAAGTCATGAACACATCCAGGCATTTATGGTTTAAAATGTGACAAATGGGGGGATGTTATGTGCTTAAAATTAAGTAGGGCAATGTCTACATCTAATATGAATAGAGCCTCAACAGAAACAGTAAAGCGAGTCATGATGACACCGATACCCCAGTTGCAGGCTTTCAGTATGACTGGCAAATATATTATCTAAAGGAACTGATAATGTTGATGACAAGAGACCAAGATACGCCTTGATTTTAGGGGTGGCTCTTGTGTCTCATTTTTTGCACGTACGTGTTTTGCTTCCAGTAACAAAGACTACTGGAAACTTTCATAGTTACGTAGATATGTATATAAAATTTTTTTTTAATCTTTCGAAGTTCCTACAAAGTTATTTTTTAAATCCCTATGTTTTATTTACATAGAAGGGTACGAGAAACTCCAACGAACGAAGTAAGCTAAAATTTGACCAGAGACCAGTTAATGTTTTGGAAGAAAATTTATTAAAATATAAAGACGCCACTTTCAAAATAGTTAAAAACCATTTATTGTTGATTTTTAGATTTGTAATGTTAATTAATTGCAAAAAAACATATAATCGTATATATATTGGAAGATACGGAGTATCCCTTTCAAAATTTAAAGATCTGTCAAAATAAAGTTTCATACTACACTGATTTTCTGTTAAAGAGCTTTAGATACTCACAGTGGCTTGTCGTCTGTTTTTTTTTTAGTAAAAAAAAAGCGCAACCATTTTATACAGTACGAGTAACCTGAACAAAAAACATCTTTTAGTTCTGGGGATTTGCACTTGTTTATTTTCACTGTTGGTAGAGCCTACCGCCAACAAAGACAACCATGGAAAAAGTCCGGGAAAAATAAACGGAAAGAGAGTAATCGGTTTAAAAATTTCACTAGACTGCACCGAACATGCTGATGTTCTCGTCAGCATCAGGCAAGCTCACTTCAGAGGACTTTCGTCCCATGGAATCTGAATAAATCCTTCGAAAGTGAGTGTACATCCTGTTTGTACATGCAAACCAAGTAGTAATGGCTTTACCACTGCGAACTAGGTATGTATGTCTATTTGTCGCTTCTCATTTTTCAGGTTATGTTCTTTCTAATTTTTGCTTAACTGAAATATGACATGCTGTGAAAGCACTGAATGAAAAAGGGGCTTTTAAAATACCTACATACATATCAAGAGTAGATACAGCTGGGGGGGGGGGCACCTAGAGTTCTAATAAAATAAAATGTATACTCTAATCAAATGCAATAGAAGATATTTTACCAATCTTTTTAAAAAAAAGCTTCTTCTAAATGCGCACTAAAGCTACCAAATAATTTCTCCCTTGATTTAATGGGTGCAATCATAAAAGTTCTTAGAGTTTCCCTTCATTTCGCATTTAATTAAATATTGAAATGATTGTAAATTACATTTGTAGAAATTTTCAAATTTTTAAGGAACATTAAGAAAATAACTCTGGATAGTTAAAATTTTAACACTACAATGCAATGGAGCACCTAATGTTTATCAAATTACTTAATTAATTTACTTTTTTTTGTTTGTGTGCCTTGAAAATTGTAAGTTTTATACACAATTTTAATATAACGACGCTGGAAAGCATAAACGTCGCAAATGACCAAGATGTCGAAAATACGTTATATACACCATTTGAATCAGAAAAAAACAAAAAAAATGCTACGATGAAAATGAAATAATTTACGCCAATGATAACGCATGTACTTTTTCCAGTAATTTCGTCTCGATTTGCAGTAATAGGATCAAAATCAGCTACTTTTCAAATACATGTTGCTTAAAGCAAAGGAACATTTGCAAATTTTTAAGCGAGTTTACATACAGTATCCAAGGTTTGACAGCTGGAGAGGTTTACAAAATTTTTGAGAATCGTAAAATGATGACTTCTGTCATTAATTCTTGATATTATTCGAAGTTACTACAGGGTTTTCCAATAAGAGGCGTTATTTTAATTATCCCGCTATTTCGGTAGATGTCACTTTTGGAGCTGTCATTTTTTGACATTTGACAAGTAGAAACTACGCCATTAATAAAAATCGATACACATTGAAATTATTAAAATTCACTATAAAAATGGTGAAAATGTGGCAGAGACGGTTCGTAAAACTCGAACATTTTTGGGTCGTCGTGAAGCACCTTGTCGGACCGCAATACAGAAATTGGTAGCAAAATTCGAGCTGTCGGGACAAGTTAGTGATGTGAAGAATAAAACCCGTGCACGTCGCTCAAGAACAGCCGAGAATATTGCTGCTGTAGCCGAAAGTGTTAAAGAAAACCCAGGTTTGTCCATTCCTCGACGTTCTTTGGAATTAGGCATTCCACAAACGTCATTACACCGTATTTTGCATAAAGATTTGGGTCTTAAGGCTTATAAAGTTCAGATAGCAGAGGAACTCAAGCCGGCCGATCATCAACAACGTCGATTCTTTGCTGATTGGGTCCTTTAAATGCATGAAAATGATCCGGAATTCCATCGAAAACTCATCTTGAGTGATGAGGCCCATTTCCACCTCGATGGCTTCGTCAACAAGTAAAATTGACGCATCAGGGGCTCGGAAAACCCAAGAGTTATTGTTGAAAAGCCTCTCTATCCTCAACGTGTGACTGTTTGGTGCGGTTTATGGTCCCACGGGGTCATCGGACCTTACTTTTTCGAAAATGAGGCTGGAGCAACAGTTACGGTGAATCGATTGCGCTATCGACAGATGATTAATGATTTTTTATGGCCGGAATTGGATGGTGTTGATCTGGACAACGTTTACTTTCAACAAGACGGCGCTACGTGCCATACAAGCAACGAAACCATTGATCTTTTACGGGAAAAGTTTCCGGACCGTGTTATCTCTCGAAGAGGTGATCAGCATTGGCCACCGAGATCTTGTGACTTGACACCTTGCGACTTATTCCTTTGGGGCCACGTGAAAGAGAGGGTCTACGCCAACAGCCCAGCGTCGATTCAAGACCTCAAAGATGGAATTGGTGAGGCTATCGAGGACATAGGGCAGCCACTTTGCGATTTGGTTATGGAAAATTTCATGAAAAGGATATGGTCCTGTAGGCGTGGTCGTAGTGGTATTTGGCTGATGTTATTTTCCATTATTAACGGCATATAATGAAATAAAGATCCGATCATTTATCTCAAAAAATGGCATTTTTCCTTGAATATCAAAATAATACCTCTTATTGGAAAACCCTTTACATTCTCAAGGACTTATTGACTATGACAAATAGCTGTTAATGCATTTTGTTATTGCTTAGGTTCGCATGAGAGATGCAGTCACTGTTTCATTTTAACTTATAGATAATTCAGAATTCAGTGTTACTACGTTGAAAGAGTATTAAATAAAAACTTAATAGTAACTACAGCCTTTCATTTAAACTACCTGGCTTGTTCTGTGCTCTTATATATCAAAAGTTAGATCTTCTTTTAAACATAGAACTTGGATACAGCTCACATATATCATACAAATAAATAAGGTATGTTTGATACAGCATTTTAGTTGCTATAAGTTTTTTAATATTGATTTCGTTCCATACACCACAGCTATTCATACACAGTATTTCTGAGGTCCGTAAAACAAAAAAAAACGGATTGCTGTAACTGTCAAAACTAATACTTATACTAACTTTAGCGTAATTCTACTTATTGCAAATTGTGGATATAAGTTTTGAAAAAAATTCGTCGAAAAATAGCACTTCTATCACAAATAGTTAAGAAGTTATGATTTTTCTTCTGATTTTGAAAAAAGTTTTTTGGTTCTAGTGAAAGATTTCATTTTTGTCGGTTATGACCTTTATGCTTTTCAGCGTCGATAACTTCAATATATAATTAAGTGTCAAATGAAGTTAAATTTTAAAGTACTTTTGTGGTGTAGGTAGGCACTCATCAAGTGAAGCGAGAAATTATTTTCTATTTTTCAGTGCGAATTTTGATGCATAGTTATTTGTGATATTTATTATATTATTCCTTTTTCAGTCTTAAGTTGTTCTTAAAATATTTAAAATTACATATATTATTAAGGAGTAAATAATATCATATTCAGTATTCTTGAAAACATTTAATTTAAAGCACATATATTATCGTTACCAAATCAGCATTGCTTGAAAATTTCTTTAACAAAGTGTCGATTTGAAAATAAATTATTGGGAACATTTTTAAAGACGTTGCCTTTGATTTGCAAGAAATTATAGTTCAGCCCAGGAAATTATGGAGTTTGAACGAAATTCATACTACCTTTATGTGAAAAATATCTGTTGTAAGACAAGGCAAGAAGTATATAATGTTGGCCGCTACCGGAGGGAAAATCATCTGTCTCGTTAGCTCAGTGGTAAGAGAAGTCGCCCGGCAAGCGAAAGGTCCCGGTTTCAAACCCCGGATGAGACGGTTGTTTTTTCTTCTTGTATTTATAATTTGATTTGGAATCGTTAAAAAAAAAATTCTTAAAATTCTTCAACACTCAAAGTTATTCAAAGCAATATAGAGATCGATACGACTAACTATGGACCAGCCTAAAATCCAAAAAAATTCAACAATTCTATAAGAATCTAGTCTCTCAAAAATGAAGATCAAAAACTGAAGCAAGGGCAAGTGATGTGTATGTGTGCATGAAAATTTGTTTGCATTCTCAACAAAGTTTCTGATAAGTCGGGTTGGACATGTCAAAGACTGAAAATGTTGCTAGAGATTCTTCAGCCAGGCAGTTAGCAGAATGCCAGCTCCTGATTACTGAAGGTCTCCAGCATCACTTCCCTTATCCAACAAACCCTTCCTTTCTCATCGTTCGATCGCACTATCAAATAAATCCTCCACCTGGGAAAAACCATGAATCTGGGCAACTAGTTAGCTCAAAGCCAAAAGTCAGATTCATGCCTCCGTCAAGTCGGATACTAGAGAAACATGCCTCCGTGAGAACACAAATAAAAAGATTCGTGAGGCCACCCACCATTTCCATAGCAAAAGGCCAGCGGGAAAGATCTTAACAAATTCAAAAAAATTCAAAAGCATTCCAGAAAGAACGTCAAAAACTCTACTTTACTCAGAACAAACTTTCAAAAACTTTAAACTTGCAAAAACATTACTTGATTTTATTTGGAAACAAAAACTCGAAACTTTGAAAAAACTTTACCCAAAATACAAAATCTCAAACTCGCGAAAACTTTAACTTTACTTGAAACTAGGAAAATATTACTTTACTCAAAACTCTCTAGATAACAAAACCAGTGAGACTTTAAGTCCGCATGCAGATTCCACTAGATGTGAGACCTGAACTCAACCAACTCGCATATGCCAAAAGATCATCTCGCAACAGATCTCAGTCCCCAGCGATATCTACTCTTAGACCGCCGAAGTCTAACTGAGGTGGCCCCACGTTGGGCGCAATTTTGTATTATGTATATATGCAGAGTGACTGGCTTGGATGTGAAGACCAGACTGCCAGCACGAGCTGACAGATCACTTAATAGACAGCGTTGAAGTTCAGGGCGGCTCGCTAACTCGCCTCGGCTATTGGCGGAGAGTGTGGGGGGTTCCACGAAGACCTGCCGCTGTCACCCACCATATACAAAAAAAATTTCGTGTCAAAACAAAGAAAGCCACAACACACTCGGTCCAGAAGGGACCCTTACTTCACTTACCATTACCTACTGTGAAGGCACAGATGTTCTGCCTTCTTTCTGCTTGCCCCATCCACCCAACGACACTGAGAGCATAGTATTTTTCAGTGTCTCCCTATGGTGATCTCATGGCTTTGAATAAAGTGCAGTAGAATTAAATATCAGTCCCGATTTTTCTTTAAAATTGCACTATGATTTAATATATTTCAATAGTGTATATGCAACATCAACTTACATGTGTTATTTTCCCTCGAAGAAGCTCACTGGAGGCCGTGATGCTGTCTCTGAAAAGAAATCTTTTACTACTCTTGACATTTACAGAGTGTGAAAAGTATTTATGCAGTTGAATCAGAACACGCTCAGAAACTAGCGAAATAGCGCTACGAGAAAGCAGAAATCATTGCTTCATTTTGTACGGAGGGAACCCTTACACCTAGAGAAATTTCTAAGCCTCATTTCAATAGTTATATGGACACAAATTTTTGCGTCGTATCTTAAATCACTTAATTAAACAATTTTAACGTTAATGGTTCAATGCTGTATGAAGCCGACAAAGTTACCATGTGTAGTAGTTTGCAGATCTTAGGTATGTAGGTATGTGGCTTTACCAGCTTTATTTGGTAAGCGCAGAGTGGTTATATATTGATACTTCTCCCAACAGTAAAGTTCTCCTCACGTACTCAAGTGTGTTTGGGTGCCCTTATGAAAGAAATGTTTGCTTTCCAGCTACCCCAATTATAATTATCGATCTAGTAGTACCAAAATTAGAGCACACACGCACTAATATGTTGTACTATAAACCACAGTGGCAGATATGCCTTATTTCTTATGTAGATTGCAAGCTTCAGAATGGCGAGTATGATTCTCGTTTTCCACACTTTGTGGATAATAATGTTAAATAACCTAAAAACCTTGAGACTTACTCTTCCATGTGTTCTGCTTTTTCTAGGTTTTCTTGTTTTTTTTTCTAACTCGAATACTCCTCGAATCCCCTTGAACTGTTTCAACTTTTCACTTTAGCGGTACAATTAAAAAATATAAATTGTCCAGATTACCTTTCCTTCTCTTTAAAATTTTCCTCTTTTGTTTTTGTTTTTCCTAGTTTTACTATACTTTCCCTATCTGGAAATTCTCCTTCCATAACACCAAAATTTGTTTTGTTTCTTCACGAGTTCACTATCGAGGAATCGCCGCAACAAAAAAATGTCGCTTTCTTCACTTTTCTGTTGCCAAGTTCAAAAAGGTCACTTTTGTCTTTTCTCTCCCGCAATTCTTCTTCTTACTTGTCAGTTTTTTGTTCACACTTAATTAGAGCATTACAAGTGCTTAAATTCGAAATATTAATGTGAAGTGTCATTTTCAGTTCATTCTACGCCAAGCAAGGGTGGCTGACCTGAATAAAAACACGAAAAAATCAGTAGAAAAGTTCATTTCATTTAGTCGTATATTTTGACATTCAAGTACGACAAAAGATCAGAATCACACTGTAACAACAAAAAGAAATGACTGTAAAGAACGAATTAATTTTTTTTTTTAATTTATGTGATATACGTGTAACAATTAAAATACATAATCTATCTATTAAATTTCATTTTTCCATACATGTGTTTTTTATTTCCGTAATACTTGCTCCCTTATAGCTTTATTCCCTCATAGTAATTTATATTATTATATACAGGGTGTTTCCCACTAGGAGATCAATAGAGCGGGAGGTGATAGTACTCAGATAGATGAACAAAAAATTGTATGGCAGGGGGGGGGCATATAAATCGTTTGGGAGTTACATATCTTACGTATCTTAAAAACGACGGGGTGCATGATCACAGTTAGGAGCTCATTGTATGCAGAACTCCATGGCCTTTCGAACGACTGCTCAATAAGCCGCATAGACCTCTCAACCCAAGAATTATGGTTGTCTAAACTCAAAATTTCGGATTTTCTTACTTTTTTTTTTTAAATTTAACTTCTATTATTTTTGCAAAAATGTCGTTAACATAACTTTTTTTTATAAAAACTGTAAAGTGTGTAAATGTGCTATCTGAAGCCCTTTAACAGTTATTAGCTCTAAACCTATTCTCAAACCTATTTTCAAACCTATTCTCAATGATAATTTGTTCAATTAGCACGTCATTTTACAAAACATCGTCTAATTTTGGTGTGACCTGAATAGGTTATGAATTAATAACTGTTTAAAGGCTGCTATTAACACAGTTTACAGTTTTTATAAAAAAAGTTATGTTAACGACCGTTTTGCAAAAATAATAAAGGTTAAATTAAAAAAAAAAAGGTAAGAAAATCCGAAACTTTGAGTTTAGACAACGATAATTCTTGAGGGGAGAGGGATATGGGGCTGGTGGAGCCATGGAGTTCTGCATACACTGAGCTCCTAACTGTGACCATGCACGCTGTCGTTTTTAAGATACAGGGGGTTTCGTGAAAAACTAGCTTTTTTTCTTAATCACCTTGTAACTCCCAAACCGTTGATATGCCCCCCCACCCCTGCCATAGAATTTTGTGTTCATCTATCTGAGTACTATCACCTCCCGCTCTATTGACCTCCTAGTGGGAAATACCCTGTATAAAATATATGTATTGCCTGGCGATAAAATATATGCGATCATTTCTGTATTGTTTACGCGATAAACTGCTGGCGATTAATTGTTGGCGATAAATTGCTGGCGATAAATTGCGGGCGATAAATTTTCGGAACCCCAAAACAATCAGCTGCCATCGTATGAATCCCAGCGATTGAAAAAATATGTGCTACGTCCAATGAATCGCAGGGAGGGTTTAAAAACGCTTATTTGTGCACAAATTGTCGTGTAGACATTTGGCGACTTAAAGAACACGCCCTATTGTAACACCTTTTATAGTAAGGATAGCACTAGTCAGAGGCTGCTTAAATTGCATGTAAGATACGATTTACTTTTTTTGGTGCATTCTGAACTTTTCGCGGTGGGTTGTTTAATAAATCGTAGTCGCTTTAGACGTTATTTTCTTACTTCCTTCCGTAGCCTACAACAAATCAGAAGTTTAATCGTGTTAGCCATGCGCATTGTTATATTTAAATAATAACAACATTTAGAAAAGTCAGACGATATAGTTTTGTGTTTGTGAAACTTTCGGCCGAGGTAAGTTTTGATGGTGTAAAAAATTTAGGAATTATCTGAAAAGTTAAATCGTAATAATTACGAGTGCGTTAACACAAATAAACAGATTTATAGAGCTGGGTTGACCTTTCTGAATATTTTTTGTTGTTTTGTGGGAAACTGAGCGTGCAAAACATCTACTCGTGCTAAAAATATCATTAAAAATGCCACAGCCAGTAGTTTGAAGGCAAAGTTGTCGCAATTAGGGCGTCCTAACATATTTTGCAGAAGAGATACAGAGGCTTCCCTAGTTGGATATTGAAAAATATTTTCCTGATTTTCCTGTTATTCAGGTCTGAACAATAAAATTTCAGAATTTTTTATTATAAACATTTTTTATAATTAGGTTAAATTATTTTCGACATGATATTTTCAAGCTCATTTATCCATGTAAGTATTACTTCATATATTGAACTTATCGGGCATTGTACTGATCGGCGCAATGCAATTTTATGCAACACAGCACTTTTTATATGGCCAGCATAGGTCAATGAGCTTAATCGGGGGACATCACCACAAAAGCGAAGCGAAGTAAAAATTGTAAATATGTTTTCTTTATTTAAGGCATATACATACGTATTAGTAAAATCGCTCCGTTTTTTTTTTTTTTTTTTTTTTTTTTTTTTTTTTTTTTTTATATCAACCAAGGCGTTTTGTTTCTGCTATAATTTTAAATTTAAGGTTGGACACTTGACGCCTGTAAATTTACCTATGGCGGTAAATGTAATAGATGGTAATACTAAAGAACAAGAGGTAGATGATCAATAGATTAATTTAAATTTACATAAACCTTTGGAAGCAGATGAAGATAAAAAATCAGAAGATCTCGGAGTTAAAATAAATTTTTATCCGACCTAACGCTATCCAAATCTAATATTACAAGAACTTTTTTCAACTTTCGTGATTTGGAGCAATCCTTCAGTGAATTTAACGTTGCTTGAAGAAATGGCTTTCTATTTTTGGTGTCTGCTAAAATCTTAGGATAAGATTCGCATATGCAAATTGTTTCATAGATCATTTTCTGTGAAATTGTGGTCAGAGCTAAAGGTGCATTACTTCGGGAATTTTCCAACCGTAGACTTTTATAATGAATAAAGAAATCGAAAGGAAAATAAAAATGGAGGTGCTCCTATATGGCGCGAATACCATAGAATATCTAAAACAAGTTCTGAATAATTACGAAAAAATTAAAATTAGTAAAACTATTCATACGATTATCAAGTCCCGCAAAATGCAGGCAACTTCATTATCCCATCCTCAGTATCAAACTCATTCAGACATAAAATGCTTCAACTGCGGTAAAAGTGTCTACAACAGTATCAAATGCCAAAAACCAAGAAGACTTAAAAGTTCCAGTTTCAAGCGGAGACAGTTTGGACATGGTGCCGGTTGTTGCCTTAATCGAGGTCGTATTTTGACCGTGGCACAAAATTTGGAGAGACTTGAAATTTTCAACGTCACACTAAGGGCCTGTCCGGATCCAAGTCTTCGTCTTCGTCTTGTTATTACAGCTAGTGACGTAACATAACAAGCTCAGCTATTATAATAGTTAGCCGAAGACGAAGCTAACCTGTTCGAATTCATTCGTTTGCTCAGCTTGATTCCACAGACAGCAAACAAACATAACCTCACAATACGTTGTCTATTTAAATAAGTCAACTCAAAACTTGACTCGGTGATCAAGCTAACCAAATGTCAAAACTGTTATACAAACTAGCAAAGCTCGGTGGCATAGACATGGATTCGGATAGAGCTTGTCTCGATGTCACGTCACTAGCTGTAATAACAAGACGAAGACGAAGACGAAGTCTTGGATCCCGACAGGCCCTAAGTATACATTCCCTGATAATCATAACTTTTTTTTATTAATGATGCTGATGATTCTGAGGCATTTACAAGCACAATAATAACGTGTTTGAATCTATGATTATGATGATCATCATCAACTCAAAACACTTTATTGTGGGTATCGACTGCAATAAAGACTCTTATTGCGGGTATTAACTTTGATAAGAAAATCACTAATAAAAAAATGCTTTAATGCAGCTGTCCACTGCAATAAAGATTCTTATTGCGTATATTGACTGCAATGAGAAAGTTACTAACTAAAACACTTAATTGTCGGTATCAATTGCAATACAGATTCTTTCTACTAACCTCACTTTATTCCGGTAATCAACTGAAATAAAGAACATCTCAATCCCAAACCCCAATCAAATAGAAAGCCAAGTGAATCAACTGCCAAACAAACATTGAGCTGGTGAGTACCAAGTCAAGTGTAACAACATTATTTCTATAATTTTAATTTATTTTTATATTATTAAAATTTGGTATGAGAGTGAAGTGTGAACTTGCTGAACAGAAGAATATTATCACGAAATTAGTGCTAACCAGTGACATAATTTTCACCACTCTTTATACATTTATTTCATGTTCGCTCTGACTACTGGCAGAGCATTGTAAAAATTTGAATTTATACAGCAACTTGAAATGTTTAAACTTCAATTCATTAAATGCAAAACTTTTTAGTTGTGGTGATTTTGCATTGAGGTTGCGGTAATAATTCAAAGCTTGAAACTTGAGAAAACATTTAAAATTTTAAACAAAAACCGTTAACCTACCTTAAGCCTTCATGCAACCTCCATTGTATATGAGAATTTGAGTTTGATCACTAGCTGGCGCCAATGATCAAATCAAATCATCGGAATCTCAGTCCCCAATAAAACCTACATTCACACGACCGTAGTATTACTGCTGAGGGTGCCTTATTGGGCGCTATTGTTATAGTTCAACAAAATGTTCGTGTGAAGCCGAGTACTGATGAATCAAATAAAATTTGAGTCAAATGTTCATCCCATCTTCACTGGATGTGAGATCAGTGAGTTAGACAAATCTTCATTAAGGGTCTCAGTCCACAGTAAAGATAGGTCTGAAGTACTCAAGGTGGTCTTGGCTCCACCGTGGGCGCCATTTGTTACGGTACTTACACTTGCCAATTGATGAAGCGAATTACACTTGACAGTAAAAGCTTTTTCACCACGCCAGCGCAGTCGATATTTTTTGGTTATATTATATTATTATATTATATATATTATACGACACTCTTCTGCTTAAATGTACTTTCCCTCCGTGCTCCCGATTTTTTTGCTGGATTTCTTGTCTGAAAACTGATATTGTTTTTTCACAAAATTCTTAAAACTTTTTTTTTGTCAGCTGCTAACATCTTTATTCTCCCTTTCTTTCACCCTCTTGATTGATGTGCTGATTGTTGATGAAAATCTTGCTCAACAGATTTTAAACTTAATATTATGGATGGTTAGTGTATCTTAAGATATAAATAACAAATTGCATTTCGAAATAAAAAATAAAATTCAGAAAATCGTAGCGAAAGCTAAAAAAATTTAATATTGAATTGGTTAAAGAAAATGTCAATTCTAAATGAAAAATTAGTCGCGAAAGCAAATGCCAGCCCTATTTGTGTTCGTAAAGAAAACAAATCGCGAAAGGATATTGAGTATCGAATTTAGAGAATTAGATAAATATACAGTCCGAGATAAGTATCCTCTACCCGTTAGTGAAGATTATTGGATCTATTGCATTCGAAGAGGTATTTTTCGATATTAGACTTGCGAAGCGAAATTCATCATACTCGCATGGCATCAAATTCAAACAAATACGCTTCATTTGTTATACCTATAAGTCAGTTTCAGTTCCTTAAGAACCCGTTTGGGTTGAAAAATACTCTGCCTGTTTTCAACATTATATTAATGATATCTTTAGGCACCCAATCCTTTGTGAGTGATAAATTAATGATATATATGGACTTTATTTATGAAGAAATTGTTTACCTGAGATACACGGCTAATGAGAAAGGGATACACCCCAACGCAGAAAACTTAAAGGCAATTAGTGAATTTCCTATACCCAAGGCTATGAAAGATGCTTAGAGCTTTGTAGATTTATGTTTGTATTTCAGAAGATTAATTAAAGATTTTTCAATGGTAGCTAAGCCGTTCCATGATCTTTTCAAATAGGAGGGTTCTTTTAATTTTGGTGAAAAGGAGCTTAAGATTTTTAAAGTTTTAAAATCTTAACATTGAGTGGCGCATTTTGAATTCGCCACAATGAGACTGAACTGCACTGTGATGCAAGTAGTATCGGATTCCGAGAGTCAAAATGAGGGGAAATTCAATCCTGTCTTAATTTTTCTAAAAGAGCTGCTAAGGAGGAATCCAAATACCACAGTTATGAAGTGGAAAGCGAGTCGATTATGTACAGTATATGGAGGTTTAGATGGCATAAAACTTAAAATATGGACAAACTGCAAGTCCCTAATTCTTACGGTAAATAAAATAAAAATATTAAATCTTCGTATATCCAAATGGGCCTCAGAACTGTAGAGCTTTGATTATTCGACAGAACATAGAACGGAGAATAGAATGCACCAAGTGGACGAAATAAGACGTTGTACTGAGGCTCTAATTTTTTAGAATGGCGCATTTCAATAATTCTTAGTTGCATCACAATATCGCGAATTCATTGTAACTTTGGCCTCTGAATCGAGAGGTCGCAAAGTGAATTCTGTACTTTAATAAATTACTTGATATGCAGGAAGATGAATGGCAATGTTTATTGCTACACACTATGAAGCTACGTGTCATTTAAGTGCGGAAAAACGTTTTGAATTTTTTGGTAAATCATATTGGTTTACTCACATGAAGCTCAAAATTAAGGATTACATAGACAATTGCCTTAAGTGTATACATTCTACTTCGTATCTGGAAAACTTTAAGGTATTTTACGTAGTATCTCTATATAGGAAATAAACCTCTTGAAACTTTGCACATAGATTATTCTGGATCATTACCACCAATGCAAAGCAAAAAGGAATATATTTTACTAACCTATATTCTGTGGGTGCGACGACAGCAAGTGAAGCTATAACTTGTCCCGATCTTTTTTTTGCAATTGAGAGTAGTCCCGATTGTATCATATCCAATTGTGGTTCTAACCTTCGGAATGCAAGCGGGGTGACCCATCACCCCACCACTTGAGAAAAGTCCTAATATCTCTAATTGGAGCAGTGTAATTAGTCGCACAGGTCAACGCGTCGTAGTAAGTCGTTGTTTTTGTAATATTGACTATGCTGGGGTTGCCAGTCACCCGAGTTGCTATTTACGTAACTCTTTTTTTTGTATTGATAAGATATGGCTTGTTTTTTAGATTAAATGGCTTCAATTTCGGATGATCAAATTGAAAACTATTTGCAAAGAATTTGTGATGTTAGTTCTGACGTTGACTGCTATTCAAAAGATGGCGAGATATCTGAAATTGAAGATAATGTATGCGTGCAGTCGGAGGAGGACGATATTATTTTCAATGATAGTAGAAGCAGTGACGACGAGGATATTCTGCTAGCCCAGCTGCGAACAAATGTGTTGCGAGGTAAGAATGGGCACGTTTGGTCTTCTGTTCCACCAGCTTCTAGTCGAACACCACGAAGAAATATTGTGACCATCCATCGATTGGCGAGATGTGACGCTCAGAGTATTGAAACTGAAAAGGATGCATTTGCAACTTTGTTTAGCAACCTAATCATTGATTCGATGGTGTTGTATACCAATCAAGAAATTGAGCGACCTGCACCAAAATGGACAGATCAACACTATATTCACAAAACTGATAGCATGGAGTTGGAAGCGTTCATAGGCATTTTGTTCTTTTCGGCCATAAACAAAGACAACCGTAAAAGTGTGAAAGATATGCGGTCGTCAAGTGCTGCTATATACAAATCTATTATGAATGCAAATCGTTTTCGCTTTTTGCTTATTTGCTTACGATTCGATGATAAGCATAACAGGGATATAGAAGACCCATTTGCCCCTATCAGACAAATATGGTTGTTATTCATATCTAACTGTAGAAATTCTTTTGTGACCATTGAAGAAGAACTTTTGAGCTTCCGTGGAAATTGTCCTTTTCGGGTTTATATAGCCTCAAAGCGAGATAAATATGGACTAAAAATAGTTACTATTTGTGATGCTAAGACGTTCTTTATGTTTGATGCGATTCCATATATTGGCAAAGCAACACACGTAAAAACTCCTACAGACTATGTGAAAAGGCTAGTCGAAAGTAGCGAAGGCTCTAGCAGCAATTTTACATACGATAATTGGTTCTCATCTATTCCACTTGCTGACGAATTGTTAAAGGATTACCAACTTACAACCATAGGTACACTACGTAAAAACAAGCGGCAAACCCCTCCATCTTTTTTGCCACATAAAAGCAAACCACCACTCACTTCTCAATTTGCTTTCGATTAGCAAAAGATCCTAGTTTCCTTTACACCAAAGCAAAATAAACTAGTTTTATTATTATCTACAATGCATTAGTATGCCAAAATATACCCAAAAACAAGCAAGTTCAGCTAGAGGTACAAGACGTTGACCACTTCGTTTCTTCTACGGCATGATTGATAAAGCAGGTATAAATTCTATGGTTCTTTATGTTGATGCTAAGTACCCAAATAGTCCGGTTAACAAGTTCCGAAGCAATTATTTAAAACAACTGGCATTACAATTAGCGGAGCTGTGTATGACTCTTCGTTTGACTACGAATTTGCCACGAGAATTAGCGAGTATAATAGGGGATGTTCTAAATATGACCCAGGAACCTGCTGGAGGCGAACCCTCGGTGAAATTATAGAAGCAGGCAAGATGTGAAATATACCCAAGAAAACGAGACAAAAAAGTTAATACTTTTTGTGTCAAATGCAAATTGCACGCATGCTCTGAACATCGTATAGATATTTGCCTTGACTGCATTTCATAAAGAAAATTTAATGTTTGAATTATAAAAACAGTGAAAATAAGACTTTTTATAATTGAACGGGCTACTTGATCTGATAGTAAAAACATGTGATTTTTCATTACTACATTGTTTTATTTGCAATTGAAAGTGGTGCGGCTACGCACCACCCCTGTTGCTATTTACGTAGAAAAAAAAAATTGTTACAGTTACTACCGGGACATAGCAAAAGATATGGTATCATTTTTAAGCAGAGTGCTCACTCATTCCTATACATGATTATATAAAATATAATCAAGTGATGCAAACCGAATTAACGAACCACCTGGACATACCAGGAGCAATAAAGACGGTTCCTACGCACATGCAATATTTCATAATAGAACCACCTGGATCCACCAGGAACAACAAAGACGGTTCATGTACACACATGAAAATACTAACGCTGTTATTCAAATAAAAATATCAAAAACTACCTTTTCCCGGAACATCGCAAGTCCTCAGTCAACCCAAAATCATGACTATGGACGTAGGCTTCGCTCTACGCAATTGAAAAGATGATCCATAACAATATGGATAGATGCTACACATACAATACAGAAAATATATACCGAAAAACCACTTTTACCGGACCATTTTACTTCTTATACCAACACTGAAAGTGACGATGGCTATAGGCTTCATTCTACGCAATTGGAAAGATGAACCATAGCCTAATAGACAATTCCTACATATACAATACAGGTAATAGATATTAATACCCAAGAACCACCTTTGCCGGACCATCTTACTTTTTAAACCAACAGTGAACGTGAAAACGGCCGTAGGCTATGCTCTACGCAAATTAGTAGATGAGCCAGGCAACCGCGACACGGAGTCCGCAAAATAACTACCTCACCCCACACGAGAGGCACACTGTTCAGCCAAATATAAGACGTAGCCCCGTTGACACATGATGAGATACACAGATAAACAAAGCAATCCCACAGACCCTCACAGAACTCCAAAAACATCTTGACATAAACATAGATTTCAATTTTCAAAAAAAAAAGATTCCCCCTTTTATCACATTTTTCACATATTTTTTCATAAACACACCCAGCCCAATGTAACACAAAAGGCAACATCAAAAGTCCGCCGTTTAGAAGAATAAATGTCATAAGCGCACGCAGATGGACTATACATTAACAGCTGTGTTCTTTTGTGTACCTTTTTCTAGAATTCGCATAGAGAACAAATTGTTCTGTCAATTGAAGCGAACTATTTGTACTGTTCGCTTCATTTATAAAATTTCTATGAAAATGTATGAGGCGTTCTTTTGTGTATCTTTTGTTCTGTCCTGTTCTGCGGACACAAAAGAACACAACTAATATTACTCACCCAAAATCTCGAGAGTATTATAGTAAATAACCGTGCTCAACTTTTGTGATATTCAAACATTTTTTCAAAACACAATATCATCGTATCTACAATCACAAACTAGATGAACTCCTTTAGTACCAGACTAAATAATACCCCGTGACTAAACTATCAGCAGCTAAGTCGATGGTTGAAGACATTTAAAGTCCAGTCTATTGTTTGTACGACGTCCTTGTTTATTGTATTCTATTTATCATCGGATCACTAATCAGCTAAAAATAAAGAAGAAAATGAATGACAACTTTGCAAAATCAAATTGAATGATATCACACTTACCGAAGAACTTGGAACTTCATCAGATACAAATAAATTACCGAAGTTTACCTAAAATGAAATCGAAAGTTATTATTGCTATGAATTATGGCTAATTATAAGAATATGTATATACAAAACAATAAATTACAGAACACATATCATAAGAAATTCGCCCCAGTTTCTTGTAAAAAACGGCGAACCAACAATACAGGAAATTGAAACAAATCAAACACAACCCGGGTAGTTATACAACGCAATAATGACACTCCTATTTAGTAACTATAGCCAATACAGGTGAAAATAATGGATTATGTTCACATTATTTCTTAAAAACATTAACGATTTAGCACAAGATTACTCGCACCAATTGTTCACGAAACAGCACTATACAAGAAAAAAAAAATAAATAAATAAAAAAGCAAAAAAAACACAACACTAGCAAATTCAAATTCGCGAACTGTCAACGTTATATTTTTAACTTTCTTGACACAACTCGTTAAGGTATTTTTATGCCCTAGATGAAATCATAGGGTATATGACATTCCGCTTGTAACATCTCGAAATAATGATGGTAGAGCAAAATGGATTGGACACCCACGCATAAAATTAAAAGTTATTTTGATTTTTGCATGTCCGTCCGTCTGCCCGTGCACACGATAACTCGAGAACGCGCTCACGGACTTTAAAAAAAAAAGAAAAATTAAATTCGAAAATGTGATCAATCGGGCAACTACTTCTGCGGGTTGCCATACAAAAGTATTGGTTTCCACTATATATTTCGACACTGTCTGAGCACGCGTCGACGTAAAGAACTGAAATTTGGCACATGGTGTTTCTATAGTAATAGCAAAAAAATTCAAAAATGGGCTAAATACGGCAACCTCTTGGTGTTTCCATATAAAAATTTAGGTTTTTGACATATGCTGTGAAAACGATTAGTCCTAGACATTTGTATTTTACTAAAAACTTCTTCAGAATACGAAATCCTATAAAATTGGTTATCATCTTTTTTTCTGTCCGACGAGCCATTCTAGAAACATGTGCGAAAAACCACTTCAAAAATCAAACGTGCATAGGTCGGTGACCATACGAAATTTTATACGGGCATTCATCTAGATTATCATCAGAACTGGTCTTTTAGACCAATTCTAGCTTTTTTACTTGCTCACAAGGAATTCAGTAGGGTTGCCAGGAAACATGTAAATCGTGTAATTAACAAGATATTCGCAATTGTATTAATTTCCAATTTCACATAATAAGATGTAAGGAGAAGGAGTATGAGAAAGAGACAAAGAGAAAATTACGTTCGACAAGAGAACTTTGCAAAATTATTCTGTGGAATGCATGCCTTTTTATGGAAAAAATACCTTAATACGCCACAAAAAAATTGAATATTAGACCCAGCGTATTTTATGATTTGCTATCGGTGGATGAAATCAAATAGAATCCTTATTTGCAACTGGACTTTATAAAAAGATAATGTGTTAATATGTAAAGGCGGATGATTTAAAATGGTGATCTTTACCAGGATATATATATATAGTCAAGTCCGCAGAAACGCCAACACCATTTACTTAAGCAAATTTCTTCACGTTCCACGGGCAACAATTGCGCCTACGATGCAGTTCACACATGCAAAGAATCACCCAGCAACAACATGTAATCCGAAGCATAAGATAAAATTATGTCTTTTATTTTTCCTCTCATTACAGAGTACTTAGAATAATGTAGAGTAGGAGTAGAGAACGATGTTAGCCGGTAAAAATTAATTCTCGATGAAATAAAGTTCTAAATGTCTTTCTAAATTGAATCGTTCATTTCTTTTTATTTATTTTTCTTTTATTTTTCGCGTTTGAAAGATTAAAATATAGAAACCATATATTTGAAAATCTGAATCACATCTAGTCGTACGACAATCGCATAGCAATCTCTTCATTTTACAAAGTTCATCCGCAAAATTTTGCATCACAAATCTCCGAAACATAAGCAATTTTTAATGCTCGGTCGATAACATCATTCATAATCCAACCGACATGAACCTATTAGCGCATGAAGACTTTCATTCGGAAAACCGAATTATATTCTGTAAACTAAAATAGGTATCAGATATCAATGTGCCTTACTTACCCGTTGCCAATATAATCGTCCACTGCAGCAATATTTCTGTATACTGATCACGGGAATCTTTCCTTTCACATCAAAAACTAAAACGTAACCGAAAGAAAAAAAATAGTTACAGGGTGTTTCCACCTTGTCGTCCAAAGAGCAGGAGATGATAGCACCTACCTAGCAAAACAAAAATTGAATGGCAGGGGGGGAGGTACATATCAACCGTTTTGGAGTTACAGGGCGATTAAGAAAAAATGCTAGGTTTTCACAAAACACCTTGTATCTTAAAAAGTGCAGGGTGTACGGTCAGCTTCAAGAACTTTTTATATCTTCGTAGCCTTTCAAACGACTTTTCAACCCATACTCCTACTCTTTATAGAGGTCTAAACTAAAAATTTCAGATTTTCTTACCTTTTATTTAGTTTGAGCTCTTTTACATAAAGGTAGTTAGTATAACTTTTTCTATAAAAACTCTAAGCTGTGTACTCTCCTCTTTATTTTATTAGAGTTATTATTCCTATGTCTCAACTGTAACCGTTAAACAATTACTAGCTCATAACCTATTCAGGTGATATCGAAATTAGACGATATTTTTTTGAAATGATGTGGTTGCAGTCATATGTGAGCAAATTATATTTGAGAATAGCATCTGAGAATAGGTTAAGAGCTAATAGCTCTGCAGATAGCATATAGGTGTATTAGGTCGAACTAAAGAGGAGACTGCACAGTTTATCGTTTATATAACAAAAAGGTTATGTTAACTACCTTTCTATGAAAAAAAATTTTAAAATAAAAATAAAGACAAGAAAATCCGAAATATGTATTTGGTTTAAAGCGGAGAGGAGTACGTGGCAGTCATTGGAAAGTCCTTGAAGTTCTGAATACAATAAGCTCTTGATACTGACTGTACACTTGGTACTCTTTAAGATACAGGGTGGTATGTCAAAACCTTAAATTTTTAATCACCCTGCCATACAATTTTCTGTTTGTCCAGGTGAGTACTATCACATTTTGCTCTATGGAGCACCTATGTAGAAACGCCCTGTAGAATTATAAATTGTTGGCGTTGAAGTGTTAAGGCTTAAACACAATGTTACGGTCATTAGAGTGCATCTGTGCTGACAAGTGTCAAAATACGTTCATCACGAAAATTGTAAACACAATACAGCGGTCATCAGTGTCGGTCAGCTGTTCGAGGTATAAAAACAAATAAAAGTATTCGGTGATTAAAATTATAATACGGTGGAAACGACAAGAAATAAAATGAATGTTTTCCTTAATCGACAGAGTCATTTACGCATTCTTTATGCGTTATATAAATTATATAAAAATTATATAAAACTGCATGCGAAGAGAAAACAAAGAGGAAAGAGTTAGGTAAGGGAAATCAATTTATCAAGAGACTATAAAGGATATTTTGCTGGTACATATTTAAAAATGAAGGAGGTTGACCAGGAAGAATTCTTTACAAACACCACAATGTCAAAAACTGTATATGACGTATTCGTGAACCTGATGAAAGAGTACGTCTCAAAACATTCATTTAGGCCACCAATTTCCTATGAATGTCGATTAGCATTAAATTTAACGTAAACAAATATATATTTGTATTTAAAAAATAAATTGTAAACTCAATTCATTCTAGATACCTTTCCAAGGCGTATCAATTCAGTTCTTGAAACAGATTTGGAAAATTCTTGGGCCTTTCTATATCAGTAGCCTTATCCATGACGATTATAAGCTTATCTCAAAAAACTTTGACCGATTGTGGGATATGTCCCATTGCACAGGTGCCCTGGATGTCCACCAAAAGCGGATCGCAATATTTTAATTATAAAAATACTTTTAGCGTTCTTTTTATAGCAGCTTGTGATGCTAATTACTTTTTTTCGCATACTGATGTGAGTATCTTGGGAAGTCAAAAGGAGGTAATTTACATACGTTATTAACAAGAACAGGTTTCCTTAAATAACATTTTTTTTCTTAGGTGTCCTCAGGAAATATAAACTCGGATCCCAGTTTTTGGAAGGTTATCTATCAACACAAACAAACAAAATGTTTCACTAAAATATATATATTCAAACCTCAGTACCAATGTACCTAACAAAAAGTGTTCACTATAACAAAATAAAAACTTCATCAACAGATTACAAAACTAAAAACTTCGGCACATTAAACATTAATTTCAACCTGATTAATTAATTATTATAGGAACTGTCTCTTCCTTTTCCTGAAGACGCACGTTTTCTTCAAATTTGTTAGATACGTAAGAATAGATAATCTTACGTCCTGTTGAACTTCTATAGGTAAGTCGTTCAGAAGTTTTGCGATGATTCGACTGAAGAGTTCATTAACTCCTATGTCCATTATGTTAGTTTCACACTTTGATAATATTGAATAATTTTTTTTATTTTTGTCCTGTTTTTCGGCTTTTTTTTTCTTTCAACTTCAACCTGTTCACTACTTATGGTGACTTGGACCTCATCAGAAAAAATATCGGTTACTGTCGGCAATTGTGCCGTTTGTAAATTCGGTGTTTCCACGACATCTTTAAAATTTCAATAATGCATTTGATAGAAAAAATATAAAATACTTAATAATAATTACGTGCAACCTATAGGCACATCAGATACAAAACGTAAATTTTCCAGTAACTACTATTCCATATACTGGACCCACTTCCTGACGGAAAGTTATTCTTGTTAAGTTTCCTTGCATACCGATCCCTGAGCACCTTCCACTTTTTCATCTAAAGACTTAATTATGTAAATAAACACTACCATCATTCGGTGTGAACTCGGACGATTTTTGCCTTTTTTTGTTAATCAAAATTACAATTTTTAGAGGAAAATTTGCAAAAAATTATTTAGAATCTCGCATGTCTCTATTTTCAAATTCCAAAGTAGAAACAGATAAATTCCTCCCACCACTTTTTTTTTTGTTGTTAAAGAGTGTCCGCCTCCACCTCTATGTGTGGGGTGAAGGCGGACGACCACATATTAACCGTTAAAATTGTCTTGGACCCTAGTACAGGGCAAGTTCGGACAAAAAAATTAAAAATATATATTTGTTTACTAAACCACATCACAAAGAATAACTCATTTCGTTTTTCCATGTTTAGTATTTCCTTTTTACAACAGTTTCTTTCCGATTTATCAAATCTTAAGGAAAACATATTATTTACTTACGTGCTCTAGGAAGAATTTATTCAGAGAAAAAGTACACACAACTGCATTCAAATTTGTACTGACGAGATATATGCCGGTCGTTTTAGTTTTAAGTGTCGTGGTATATGTCCTTTAAATAAAACGTTGACCAATACCCTTCTGTCCGAGTTCACCCCCACAGTCCGACTTCACAGCGAGTGATGGTACTCACAATATAACAAAATCGGATATACCCGATACTCCTAACTTCTCACCGATTTCTATCCATTGTTTGGCTTTTATTAGCGTATTTCTATAACTTGTACTTCTTTTATCATAAAGGCACTTACTATTTTCAATTTCTTCTATTAAGGTCTCTTCAAAGCATAACTCATTAAAGCTGCTCATTTTAAAACTAGAATTAAAAAAAAAAACAGCAAACAACAGTACAAGTTCAAACTGAAAATGTGAAAAAAACGCTGAACTACGTTAATAAGAATATGAATAATTCCTATTCTGATAACGGGTGATGACCGTGCGTTTTGTTCTGAACAATTTCTTTCTGTGTATTATTATTCATTTTGACATTTCTCAGCACTGATGAACTCTGATGACCTTCGCACTGTTTTTATTACTTTACTTTTGTACGGATTCTAAATTCACTTGCAAATAATTCAGTTTTAATAGACAATAAAGAGAATAGTGTTTTCTTTCTTTACAAGAGTTTCCATCCCAAATGATTTATCTATTTCTAACTCTAAGGTTTCTATAAATAATATTTTTCCTTTCTCTTTCCCAAATTTTTTGTTAATAACTATACAATAAATAACAAGCCGGAATAATTATAATGAAATGCAAATAGCAACAGTAATCTTTTGAAAGTATGGAAATTTTCGAAGATTGGCGAAAATTCTTACTAACCACAACTCAGTTTTCACGATTCGTAACCTCTTGGACGAAATTTTTCCAATTTAACCTTTTTGAAATTCAAAGGAAATGGAAGAGAGATAATTTTTATGAAATGGAACAATAATAGAAACTTGAAAGGCATAATATGCATATGTATGCACATATACGTTTGAGTATAATAGCGCAGCCAGCCAGAACGCGAAATATAGCTTGCCGTTGTTGGTAACACAAAATATTGATTTAATGGGGAAATTCAAACTTTTGGAAAAGCAAAACATTTTGAAGAATATTAAATCTACAATGATGATATCAAATTACGGCAAATTATAAATGCTGAATTGTGGTAGCAGACTTAGGCGTCATCTGTTCCCAGGACTATTAGTTTGCTTTCCCATTCGCTTTTATGCTTTCATTCCAACTTAAATAAATCCTGCTGATATTATTAAAGTTGTTTTTCGTAAAGCAAAAATCCTTTGGATTTTAGCCTTCTGCGAAATATAAATAAAATATTCTCTCGCGTATAAGGGAGAGGAGGGGAGGGAGAGAAATTATAATCGAGTGCTGCAAAATAAAAAATGTTCGCTACTTTTTAATGGGGTACTTGAAACCAAATGTTACTTCTTCTGTAAGGCTTATGCGCTCCATGCTGCTATACAGTGAGGGTTTCTTCTGGTAATATCGGCTAAATTCCTGAATATCCCTTTCAACCCATTTCAAATGGAAAGTTGCAATGCAATATGTGTATATATCATCCACTTCCTCATTATTGTATATTTGTAGTTAGGTAGATACTATAAAGTGAATTCATTTTATATCAAGGAACATACCATAATTTGCTCAGAAAGATGTTACTTTAAAAATACATATACATTCTATTGGAAGTAATATTAACTTGCACGCATTCAAGGGAATCCATGGGTACAAGGAGTCAGTTGAACTTTCCCCAGTAAATCTGGCTGATTATAACTTATTTGATATGATTTTTTATTCCGAAGAACTTGCTGGATTCTGCAGTGTACACGATTTGAAGAGCTCATTATAAGAGGAAGTGTACACTTTTGAATTTCACGCGATTCTGTAGGTACAGTCTAAAAGATTCATGTTAACATGTTACAATCTTAGTAGTAAATTTGACTACATTTGTAATAGTTTAATTAAATTTTGAATTGATAACTGCACATTTTAAGTGTAAATAAAAAATACTACAAACTTTCTCCACCTTTTTCAGTCCACAGACAATTCCTGCTTTAAACGTGTAGCGTGATTCCTTATCTTTTAAATGGTGCTCAGTTCTTTTAGGGAATTTATTTCTCGTTTACAATCAAAAAGCCTAATATTTAATTTCGTACCAAGCGAGCCTGTCATTACGAAACATATATCGCTTATGATGTCATCAATTGATGTAAAAGTATTTAAGAGTAACTTCTATAACTCATTTACCGATTCGATTTTTTGGTACTTAACTAGATTATTAGCTTCTCCTCTTAGTTTAGTTTTTAATAGAGTTAACAACAAGCTTTTTATACCCTAAATGAAATCATAGGGTATACTAAGTTTGTAATTCCAATTGTAACACCTAGAAATAATGATGATAAGGCAAAATGGATTGCACACCCATGCATAAAACTAGTAGTTATACTCGTATTGATTTTTGAAGTTTTGAACATGCGCTTTAAAAAAAAAAGTAAAATTAAGTTCGAAAATTCCACCATATAAAAATTTCGTTTTTCACTACATATTTGGACACTACCTGAGAATGTGCCAACGTAAAGCGCTCACATTTTGTACGCAGTGTTTTCATAAATATAGTAAAAATAATTTCAAAAATTGACTAAATCGGGCAACCCCATCTTGGTGTTACGAAATAAAAATTTAGGATTTTTACGTATCCTGTGAAAACGATCAGTCCTATGCGGTTTATAGTACTAAAAAGTTCTTCAGAATATGATATCTTATAAAATTAGTTATAATAACTTTCTCTGTCTGGCGAACCGTTATAGAAATATATGCGAAATACCAAAAATCACTTAAATTCATTCTTAATTAGAATATAAACTATCACGAACCAATCACGCATGGCCAAGTTAGTTAACTATTGCCAAAAGCACAGTTATAAAATATACAAAAAACTTAGGTTACAAAAATTACTTAAGTTAAGCTAGGACAGTTCGTGTTGTTAAGGATTTTTAGTAAATTAATTCCAGGGTTTTATATAGCACGAGAAGTTATTATTTCGTAATGCTGTGGGACACAACATCTGTTCTGCCCGTGGTCAGATCGAACAAGCAATAAATGAAGAATGCGGTGAAAGTTATGCCATTGGTTTAAAGTTAGTAATGGCGCGTATTCACCAAGTCAACACTATAGCCGCACGTCAATTTGAAGCTTTAGTAAATATTATTATTATTAAATATATGTGTATATCAGCTCTAATAATTCAAATATAATAGTAATTCTATGTACAATAAAGATAAGTTTAAAATTATGTAATAATTATAGATAAAAGGCTGTTGCAATTGACTAGTACCAAAGATGGCACAAGAACTAGATGTCGCATACAGTATCAAAAAAGTATACAAAATTTATATGGCTGGGTGGTCCATTCCGGAATGGACAACAATATTTGAAATGATGTATACGTCGAGTGATTTATATTTTTTCGTATCCGAATTGTTGAGGAAGTCCATTAAATGTATACAAAATTGTTATTATAAAGACATTTGCTTTCGGCAAGCTGTAAAACATGTTATGGTTCATTCTAAAAGACACTACCCATTTCGCAATCTGTATACTCTGCTCTAGTATGCGACATCTAGTTTTTGTGCCATCTATGCTAGTACTCACCTGATAAATATATGGCAGCTGATTTACTTTACTTTTTATTTTATTGAGGTTAGGAATTATGATATACTCTATATTGCAGTCGATACCTGCAATAAAGTGGCTTTGTTAGGAATTGTCTTATTACAGTTAAGGCCCGCAATAAGACTCTTTATTACAATCGATACCCACAATAAAGTGCTTAGTGTTAGTGATCTTCTTACTACAGCCGAGACACGCAGTGAGAATCTTTATTACACTCGAGACCCGCAAGAAAGTGTTTTGTGTTAGTAAATTTCTTATTACAGTCAAGACCCGAAATAAAGTGGTTTGGTTAGAGAATTTCTTACTACAGTCGAGATCCGCAATAAGAAACTTTGTTATAGTCGAGACCAGCAAGAAAGTGATTTGTTTGTAATAGATTATCTCTGTCGAAACCCGAAATAATATTCTTTAAGTCAGTCGAGATCCGGCTTAAAGTGAATGTTAGTAAGTATCTTAACTTCAGTCGAGACCCGAAGCAAGATTCTTTATTTCCATCGAGACCAGAAATAAATTGTTTTGTTAGTAATATTTTTATTGCAGTCGTCACCCACAATAAAAACCTTTAGTTTAATCGTTATCTAAAACAAATTCTTTAATCCAGTCGGTACCCAGAATAAGAATATTTTATTTTAGCTGTCAATTTAATACAGTATTTAATTTCTTAATAAAATGTAATACTAGGAAAAAAACACTAGGAAATAACACTAAGGAATAAATCGCCAATTTAATCACTGCACTGCTAAATCACAAAAGAGATCGAATCAAGTCAAACTGCTGTTTATATAGCCAGGGTTTGCACACGCCACCAAAGAACGGTAGTCAAAGGCGCATGGCAGCAATATTGGTATAGAAACAACTGGCATAGCAACAATAACCTGACATAGCAACTGCACCTCATCATTTGTTCACGAAGTGTTACCATTTTAGTTATTGTTGTTAACAAGCTATTCTCTACAACTTGTTATCTAAAAAAAGATATTTTGAATAAGTTCAATTTATTTCCAATCCAATACGGTCTAAATACCAAAAAACTATCGCTTTTTGTTGAATTAGAATTTTTTCTTACCAAGAATAATTTATACATTATTAAAAGCAGTACATTCAGCTAACGTACACGTACCTGGGAAGCAGCACGCACGAGTTGCTACCCTTGTTTCTAGATGTACCATCACAATATTCTGCTGCGCAGTGACTTATATAATTACCGCAGTCCGTATGCTGCTCGTGCTGCAGTTTGAAACTTGAATTTTAGATTGTTTCATACTCCTGATCCTGTCTTTGTGAACTCTAATGCATGTTAGTAGCGTGTACGCCTTAAGCAATGCTTTAGTGGAAATGGTGCTGCTGTTTTGTTCCAGTACAAACCTTTCTTCCATTTCATTTCCTAGTGCCTTTTATTTTCTGAAATTGTCCCCACTCTTTGACAGCTGACATCAGTAGATACTTATTTCTGATGTTTTGTTGGACGTATTTGTCTCTTCATGCAGATATGATACACATTGAGCGATTAAGAAAATTTGTTGTGCTGAGATTCCAATACCGTCACAGGTATTCAATCCCAGAACACCTAGCTGTGAACCTGAGAACAGATCGATTGTACAAAAATAACATTGCAAATGAATTGCAAATCGGGCGGTACTTTGTGGAGTGTGAAAATTCCATTACAAAAGATGATGATTTGCGGAGTAAATTTCTACCATGACGCAGGACAAAAAGGGAAATTCTCTTGCGGCATTTTATTGTTGTTCAAGACTAAGCTAAATACTTCCTTCTGGAGAGTGTCAGTGGATTTAATCCACGGGTTTCCAAAGACACAATTTTCATGTTCGTGGGATTAATTAGTTAGGTATGATAAAGTTACGATTGTTTAAAAAGAGTTGATCCTTGGTGGTGGATATCTCCTTTTTCAGGTTCTCCAAATCGACAGACGATAATTGTATAGTTTAGCAACAACAAAGGCAGCAATAAAAAGTTACAACTGGCGAAAACTGAGTTGCTTATGAAGTCAGGTACTTAGTTAAATTACGCCTTTGATTTGTTTAAATTGAACTATTTTGTTCCTTTTCAGATCTTGCCTTTTGTATCAATAGGAGAGGCGATAACACCCCATCGTGTGGTGTACTTCTACATACAATTCTTCTAATCGCCACATCAACGAGTAGAAGTTTATTTATTTATTTATCATACCCTAAACGAAATCTAAAGGGTATACTAAGCTTATCATTCCGTGTGTAACACCTAGAAATAATGATGGTAGAGGTAAATGGATTGGAAACTGAAGCATAACATTAAAAGATATTTTGATTTGTCTGTCCGTCTGTCCGTCCGTCTGTCCGTCCATCCGTCTGCCCTTCCGTCCATTTCTATGTCCGCCCATCCATATGTCCGTCCTCGCGATAACTCGTGAATACGTTCGCCTAGAGTGCTGAAATTATGCACCAGGGCTTTTTAAAAAAAAAGGAAATTTAAGTTCGAAGATGGGGCTAATTGGGAAACTCCTTCGTAAGGTTGCCATAAAAAAAATTCGTTTTTGCTTACCAATATATTTCGACACTGCCTGAAAACACGTCTACGTAGAGAGATAAAGTATTGTACAAGGTGTTTTCAGAGCAATAGTGAATTTCAAAAATGGACTAAATCGGGCTACCTTTTCTTGGTGTTGCCATATAAAAGTTTAAGTTTTTTACGAATACTGAAAAACCATTAGTCCTAAATGTTTTTATTGTACAGCAAAGTTCTTCGAAATACGAAATCCTATGAAAGCGGCTGTAATCAAAAAATCAATTCAAAAATCAAACTTGCACAGACTGGTAATTATACAAAATTTCATGTGGTTATTCGTCTAGGATATCATAAAAACTGGTCTTTGACTTAGTTATTTTTATAAAAATATTGGTTACAATTTGCATGAGTACTTAAGCTTAATATAAACAATGTACTTGGCCCATGTATACTAGGTAATTGATCAAGAGTTTATATTCCTACTGAAGAGCACGGAGTTCTTCCCGTTCCACCTTCCTCAGATTCGAATATATGGGTTCTGTTGCAGCAGACAGGGGCATTTTCTAATCTATTAACAATCACAAAAAATTAAATCAATTAAAATATAATTGACTCGTTCGATAGAATATTTAAGCGAATGATATTTTAGTTGGCCAGGCATTTACTAGGTCAATTGAATAAAATTTCAATCGACTAAAAAGTTAGTCGGCAGTCCCGATTAAAAATGTAATCAATGAACATTTCAATCCGATTAAAAATGTAATTGATTGACATATCAGTCTTTTGTTGCCGATTGAATACATCTTTATAAAAGGAAAAAGATGCACATAGAAAAAAATTATAGGAGTGTAATTTGTTATTAATGTTGCATCACTTGTCGGGTTAATTTATCAAGATAATTATCGTTTGCTCTGAGGTTCGTACAATCCCATATTTAATGGCATTCTCTTGGACTTGATACAATATAATCGTTGCAGAATGTGTCAAGTACAAGTGGAGAAAAAAATTAGAGGGCTAAGCTCTCTACAAGTTAGAAATTCATGTTGCATTTGAAAATAGAACAGGGTCAGGAGTACGTCGATGCATTGGATGAATATAAAGTTATGAAGAACTCAAAACTGACAGTCTTACAACCTATAGTTTTGAATGCAAAAAGGATTATGTGTGGATTAAATTTTCTCAAGAAAATTAACATTTCTAAAGTTAAGTAAGATCTTAAGAAATTAACGTAACGTAATTTCACCGAATGTTTGGTCATCAAAATGTCGCCAAATTTCTAGAACAACCGTCCATTGGATTAATGAAAATGATTACAAAAAAAAAAACAGAAGCTTTAGCTTATCGGCGATTTCGTATTTTGCAAGGCTATGACAAAATTTTGGAGACAGTAGGTAACATTCATACACAGTACGGCTTAGATTATTCAAAACTAATTGCAAGAGTAACTGATAATGCTAGTAAATTCATGAAATTCAGCAATTCTGTAGTACAAAACAGAACGATGAACACAATGTTAATGTGGAGGTTTTACCAAATTTTGAGAATGTTGATACATTTCCATCCACTCTACTGCACAACTATTGCAAACATACCAGTCTTATTGAAACTGTAGATATACAATATGTAAAATATCTAGAATTGTTCTAATTGTAAGAACAGCCAACGCTTGTAGGGCCTACGATCCGGAAGCTAGAGGGTATCCAAAGGCTTGCTTGCTTGGGAATTATGGCAAATACCAAAAGGGCCGTGTGCAGATTGCGCTCATGGGGATGTTGGGAGGACCACTGCACTGGCTCTTTTCATTGCTCTTTGGCGTATGGGATGGAGCTGGAAAACCTCCGGGCAGTATGCTACGAGATGCGATGGCACTAGAGCTTTATTTTGGGCGTCGCTCCTGTAAGCTTTCCTGTAATGGAATCGTGGACTGAGGGAAGTGCCTTATCAGGTTTTCTTCGGTTCGCTTTAAAAAATTTTACCGACAGGAGCCAGGGTGGACGAATACTTTTCGGAACCTGATATTGGGATGAATTACTTGGAAGATACACCACTGTCATCCAGGCTGAAGCCTTGGCCATCGGAATGGCAGCGAAGATATCCCCTGACATGCGAATAAAGGTGAAGGACATTGCTATGATTTCGGATAGTCAGGAAGCCTTGATGGCTTTGAGTGCCTCTGAGATAACATCTAAGTTACTGGAGGATTGCAGGTAGTGTGTGAATAAATTTCGTATCCACAACAAGGTGTCCTTTTAGTGGGTTCCTGGGCACATGGGGATCATGGGGATCATGAGGAATAAAAGGGCTGAGCTTTTAGGTATGGCTGGCTCCCATTCTCCGTTCCTCGGAACGGAGCCCACCGTAGGCGTTGCCACCTTGAGTATCGGGTCTCTCATCAAAGCGGATGTTCATAGGAATCCCCAGCAGAAATGGGACAACTTTGGTAGCTGTAGGTTCATAAAATTGTTTCTTGATGGGCCCAATAGGAATATCTCTGATGGATGGGAGTTGTCGACAGCCCTGAGTGTCTGTTCTGGCCGGAAGAAGAGCCTGAGACAACCGTGTGGTTGTCCGGCGTTTGCTCAGAGAAGGCTGGATACTCTAGGGTCTGCCCTTCTATCTATACAATAGCTGAAAAACCTTCCTCATTGAGACCTGATGTGCTTCATTAAGAGGATAGGAAGGTTTTGGTGAAAGGGATTCTAGCAGGATAGGACAATGTGCCAGTCTACCCTCCGTGTTCGGGAAGGGATTTCCTGTTCTATAAAAACAAAACAACCATACAGAAATTTGATTCCCCGCTTTGAACTTAGAAAACGTGAAAAATTGCTAGAAGAATAACTGCAATACTGCAGACCAGTTCTAAATACTATTTTATTAAGTCTTAATAAAAGATGTAACCAATTACTGCGGCCTCGCAAAGAAATCAAAGAAAGCCACATTAGCTTCTTACTACGATCCTGTGTTTAAAGATAGATGGCTCGCCGCAGTAGATGCATACGATCAAGTTTATTGAAGCTGCTAATGCAGTCTGTCTAACTCATATATAAAAAAAAGACAACTCAATTGGAGAATGGAGTGACAATTTCTTCTTTGGAAAAGAAATCATCAAAAATGAGGCGATAAGGTCATTAGGTGAAGGCGAATTAGAAGTGTTAAGGTATCACATTGACTAAAATAAATCCACAGAAATTTTTTTATAAACCTATTCTAAATAAATAGTAAAAATATTACCTCCTTACAATTTCTTGTTACATCTTAAACAACGTTAGAAGCCAGCATTCATATTTTATTCTAATTTTTATTACAGATATTGACAAGCGAAAAAATCTCAAAATGAGGGATGATTCTCAATTAATTAGGCAGATATTCTTAAAAGGTAACACGCTATTGCCTTGTTCAGCACCAGTTGACAGAATATGCTCGTTTGCAACAATGGTGAACATTGCATGTTATGGTAGCCTACCGACGACCTCTTTAAGGATCGTTTGAACCTTAGACGAAACCATAACTATCTTGATAAAAACCTGACAAGTGATACAAAATTAATAATAAATCATCACCATTTTTCCTTTTATAAAGTTGTATTCAAGCCACAATAAACGATTGATTCGTAAATCAATTACATTTTAAATCGGGACTGCCGATTGAAATTTTATTCGACTAACTTAGCAAAATGTCTGCCACCTGAAATATAAATCGGTTAAATTTTCAATCGAGAAATCCAATTAATATTTTAATCGATTATGCCTTTAGATGTTTTTTGATATATTTTTCAATCGATTACCGCCCAGGTCTGCTCTTTCTTACCATTATTGAAAGCCCCTCTTCGATGGTACCCCGATTGTATTCATTTAGCTTTGATATATGCACGTTGTCATGCCAAACCGTTCTTATATATATACATATACATCTAATCTACTTCATTCCAAAATTAAAATGCTCTACACTAACAGAGAAATTAATCATATGACTTCAGGGTTAGTAAGAGGAACTTATTCCCAGCAAATATGGTTGAAAAATCTTCAGGGCGATATGTTGATGATATTGCCAAAATATCTTCCGCACGAAACTAAAGCAAATACAGTGAAATGATGTCTTCCTTGTCCTGCGTAGACGAAAATAAGATGAAATCACAAACAATTTGGTTTTCTGATTTTAAATGTGGAAGCAAGAAGACAATAATTTCGCTTAGTTGTCATCTCCATGATACACGTCGAATACTTTTCTCTTAAAACCTTCATGTTATCATTATACGCTGACTCATCCAAATCGCTTTTCGTTGTATCATTGCCTTATTGTGCGAGCAGTGCTCTGTGTCCGTAGTGTGCTGGGTGAACATGAGATTGATAAAGCTGTAAACTCGTTTTACGACATGTTATTTCTTTGTGTTACTCACTGTGTACTACTTGATTCGTTCGACTCATGCTTCGAACCTTCAGCCGTGGTTCAATGGCTCTTTGAGGCATCTTAAAAATTTTGAGAATAAAGCTTGAAGGAGGTTCTGATCCTGAAAGAGTGATACTGTTGAGTAACTTATTCTAATTCACGTGCTCAGTACATTTCGTGTTTCACCGACTCGTACAACGATTATGTATATAAAATGAGATCAGCTTTGCGTGCTGAATATAAGCAGTTTTGGAGGTTTTTGAACTCTAAGCGCAACTGTGATTGATACCCTTCATTGTTGCGACTGGAAAACATAGGCAGTGTTGATCCCTCAGAGACTACCAATCTTTTTGGTGATTTTTAAAAAATGCCTTCTGTGATAACCACTGTTAGTTCTAATGATTTTTCCAATTTGACGAAGATTCCGCAGACTTCTCTTCAACCTAAAGATCTCTAGTTCGACGAAATGTCTGTCTCCAAGTATATTTGAAGCATAACTCCTAGTTTTTTAGCCGTCCGGATGGCGTTCTTACCACGCTCATAAAATATTGTGCTACGTCCATCGTTTCTGCTTTGTGATATTTATTTACTTTATTTTTTACCTGTGGTTCTTTTCCGAAACAATGGAAACTTTCTTTGATTATTCCTTTGCACAGAAAGCACAACAAATGCGACATTTCTATCTACACGTTTGTGCGTAATGTAAGTCGTATTGGTAAGATATTCCAAGCCATGGTTTGCGGCGTTTTGTACTTCCACTACAACCCCTTCTTGCGCTCTTTTCAGCCTGGCTTTATTAAAGGTAAATCCACTACGACTATTTTTTTAGAGTTTACTAATTTCTGTATTTCTACTATTGTCAGCGGTGTATACAAGTCGATTGCATTTTGACCGGACCAATCACAACATTTTAATTCCCAAGTTGACTGTTCTTGGTTTTTCTACTGTCTTTGTCAATTATCTTCGTTCTTATTTATCTGATCGTACGCTGGGAGTTATATTCCGCACAGCTCTTTTTGATGAAATATATAATACTTCTGACGTTCTTCAATCCTGGACCACTCATTTTTATAATTTATATCAATGTATGTCTGATTTTGGCTAATTCAAGAATGCTTTGCTATGCTGATGATGGCAAAATATTCCGCATTGTTTCTGATGAAAACGAGCGTGCAACTTTAAACTCGGACAACGTAGACACCTTTCAACTGTTAACTGTCTTCTCCTTTATATCAGCAAATGCACTGCTATGTAGTGCTGGGCGATGTTTATTGATGTTGTCAAAACATCGATGTTTGGGCTCTCGATGTTCGATATTTTTACATCGATGTCGACGCACTAAAACATCGACGTACATCGATGTTATCCTTTCGATGTTAGGGAATTACATACGTCTTTCCGCAAAGGAATGAAACCGAGAAAGGAATAAATTCATACTGTAAAAAGCAAATCAAATTCAAAAAAATTTATCTAGATTTGAAAAAAGAAACACGTATTTCAATAAAATTTTTGTGGTAAAACAGAAAGACACGTAGTGAAGTGATTGTTCATTTCATTTTCAAAGCATCGTTACAATTGATTATAATTAGTTCTTAGAATGACTTGGGCTGGGGGCAGAAAACATTGTTCGGTGGAACCAATCAGAATTCATTCTTTTAAATGGGAGGAAACAGAGTGCCCTTAACGTAAATACATCAACCTGCTGCCACTGAGAGTAACACAGGCTTGTCTATTATTTTAGTTAAGAAAATGTCTGCCTGCAAGCTCGTTTTCAGGCTCAACAAATTTCAATTTATGGGCTAATCACATCCGCCTAATAAATGAAAAACAACAGAAGCATCGGATGTTAGTTCGAAGGGCAATCGGAAATACCCTCTTATTTAAGCGCTCTTTTGACGCCATTTCATGTAAATCCTTTGGAATGGTGGCAGCGTCACCAACTTATATATCTTGGCTTATCACGTCTTGTAGCATGTCCATTGCGGCTACTTCTGTGCTAACCGAATGTTTTTTCTCTAAGCTAGGCGAGACTATAACTCAAAAGAAAAACAGTTTGCAAGGAAAACGTCTTTGCAGTTATTGTTTCTTCAGTCTATATAGATAAGAAGTTTTCGGACCTGTGATTTTTCATTTTTATTTAATTCATTTATGTGTTATTTTTAGAAAACTTTTCCTTTAGAATTGATAATGAATGAAGTTCTTGTTTTGTTTTGTTTTCGTTATTTTTATTAAGTTATAAATAAAGACGACAGCAGCAAAAATTCTAAACTGAAAAACATAGCTTTTTCTATGATGTGTTTAAAATTCATTAATATCGATATTATCGCCACATCGATGCTTGTTGGGCGATATCAACATCGATGCTAAACATCGATGTTCCGTTCCGATGTCCCAGCACTACTGCTATGTGCCTTTCTTTTTAATTGAGGAATTTGGTCTTCAATTATATTTCAGATGTATGCTTATTAACTAGACTTGACAGATCCAACGATTTGGGTGTCTTATCTTAATTCTATACTAACTATTAATAACAACAACAAATTTATCAAACATTTCTGATCAGGCTAGAGCAATATCACCTAGCGTAATCATTAATATTAAATTCACTACAAATTAATTCCATCGAAGTTCACTGCTTCATGTCAGCATAATTTAATTACCTTATACTAGTCATCGCATTTTTCACTTTTCATTATTTCAATTCAGCCACTTTGTTTGATTTGGGCCTCTATCGGTGGGGTCAGTAAAACAGATGACAATATTGACGGCACAATATTAATGTTTTGTCATGAGTAAAAGCACAATAAACTGTTGAATCTTATACATCCTACGCAAATGTTGACGCCATTTAAGCCTACTTGGTTTAGCATACTGCTGAACAATGCCGTTGTGTATATACTGTCTAATGATTGCGAAAATTTTTATTTGTGTTAATATCAGATAGCTCCACTTGTACCATTTTGAACAGTTTTGCTCGCGCTCAGTCGCTAAATCTCTGCCACTAAAGTATTGGCAAGGAATTCAATTTATAAGCCGTAAGAGCATAGACAAACTAATATAATACAAATGCTGGGAAATAAACACCCATTAACGCCTAACGAAAACATAAGTTCGACGATGCCTCGACTTGATGTCGTAACAAGCCAGCAATACCCCGCTTCATAATAAAATCATCGATGCCTCGACCTGATGTATGAAAGGCCTCAATTTTTCTTTTGGTATTTACTGGAAATTTGTTCTTTAGAGTCCTTATGCATTTTGGAGGCCGACAACGGCACACATGAAAGTATTGTATCTGAAAGTAACTCCAGTCAGCCACCAGAGTGACTAAAAATTCTGTAGGAACAATTTTCTGTAAATTTCTAAGAAGAAATGGATGCGAATTGCTCATCTATGCGTCCTACGCTCATGAAAACTGTTAGCAGCTCATGCAGCCGTTATTGGTCTCCAGAAATGCATAAAACTTCTAGTGAAAAAATTTCCAGTAAATTTCTAAAAAGAAGCTTTCCCTACATCGCGTTGAGGCATTGCTTTTATATATCTGTAAATATGAGAGCAGTATTGCTCGATCAAAATTTTTGTTTAGATGAAGCACTTTCTTCCACCTAGCACAAAATGCACAGCTTGCAACTGAAGGGAATTTTATAAAGGCTTTTTAACTTAATCCCATCAAATAAAACCAAAGATAACCTGTATCCCGTTTAGGGCCAAATTGCTGAGCACAAAGTAAATACTTGTAGTATTTCGCCTCATATGATTCACACTCAGAATTTTAACTGAGTGCATATAAGTAAGGTCAACTTGGCCTTTTCCAGGCATATTCGGCAAGGAAGATCCAGCCGTACTGAAGAGTATTAAGTTCTTGCTGACACGAAATGCCTTTTGCACTTACATCAGTTGCCATTGTAATTTTTTTAATTGATAACAATTTTCTAGGAAAAGTCTTTTTGATTTTTCTGTATCAAAGATAAACTAATATTAAGTTAACGGTATAAAAACAGGGTCCCGCCCAAGTACCTGCTAAATATGTGTAAATTTGAAAGATTACCCAGTTTATCTAGGCAATACTATTTTATTTACATCCTATCCTATCGAGAAATGGACTACTCCAAAATCTATAAATGGGCGTTCCTGTGCCTTGGTGAAGGTTTAAAAAGAGCTTTTCTCTGCATCGCCTCTTCAATACAGCAAGTAAATAAGTAAACTTCGTTCCGTATTCACTAAATAGTTCTATACACAACATTAAGCAGCTACATTTCACCATCTAAGTTCGACGCAAAACAAAAAACATATTTTGCAACTCACCAGCAAATGGTTTTTTCGACACACAGTTTGAATTTTACACATTTGTTTTGTTTACTTGCAAAAATTAACCTCACCTTTGTCTGAAGATCTATAAAATTAAATTAAAAAGAATTTCATTTAAAGCGAATGGTATCCCGCTACATAGCATTTCACTATTAAAAACCCCAATTCCATTGTGAATATAATTTCCTTATAATGAAGTCGTATCTTATAAGATATATGTAAACATTTTACTGGGCCGAGCACTAATTGCAAAAAGAAAATGTTTGAATAATAAAAGCCTTTTATTACCTTCTGCGTGATAAATTTCCTTTAACATTTAAGGGCATGGAATTGATTCCCAAAGTGCTTCTTTTATTACAACTACGCTTAACGAGTTCATTTCTTTCAAGATATTTACGATGGTTGAGTTCAAATAAAAAGTTCGTTATCATTACCTATTTTGAACTTGGCAAAGTTAAGCACTTTGTGCACACAGGGAGAAATATAAATAAACGTTCGGTAATGAAGGACTTAAATATAATTAAATTCGATTCCTTTATGAGCCCATTAAGCCGTAAGTCATATATACTCAAGAGTACACTTATGAGGTTATACCACAAGGCTCTAAGCAATGAAACAATTCAAGCAAATTGGTGCTTACTTAAGAATATGACCTGTTTTTACTATTGAAAATGAAATTCACTACACCTCAAGAATCTCAATTTTATTCAAGAGGTCAACACATTTGAATTTTATTATATTTTAACGACTTAACGCAAACCTAAGTTTAAGCAATATTATAATTTATTCAAACTATAAATGATACAGTGAACTTAAAAGAGATAGTCAAAATTTAAGATCTTTTCGGATTTCAAATTGGGATTGGATATATCCGATTAAAATATAGCTATTGTAAAAACAGAGAGAAATATTTTCAGAAAAACCTACGTAATTATTCCAAGTCAGCTATTGCAGCGTGTCGCCCAGTTTATCCATAATTCTCCAAAAATTTTGCCTGTTATATCTGAAAAAGAATGTTGACATGTTAGTTTGAACAGTGTCAGCATATCAATTGGAATTAATAAGGCAATATAAGAATGCTTCTAACTCTTCCACGCCTCGCCAGCGCCAATTATGACGTTTAAACTTAGAGTCGTAAAATAAGTTAACACGTTCTAATAAAAGACGTGTGTTTTTTTTTTTTATATTATTAAGCCAAGCTCAGGGGATATCCTATGATTCAAAGTACAGCATGTTAGGAAGGAGATAGGGAAAAGATTAGGAGACATGAGGAGAGTGGTGGAGATAGCGGCGTATGTCACTTTTGTACCTTCGCAGATTGTAAGCCTTAGGAAAAACAGAAAATGGTAGACTGTTCCACATTCGCACAGTTCAGGATAAAAAAGCACCTCGGAATTTTACTGTACAGCTTAAAGTATTTTGAAGGGTGAGGGGATGTGCGAAGTTTGCAGCGCGCACAGAAATTAATCTTCAAAGGATCAGACTAGATATTTCATCGACACATTGACCATGCGTGTAGCGATAAAGGAGCGAAAGACATCCAACATTGCGGCGGTGCTCGAGTTAGTCGATGTGACAAGTTATTGCCAAATCGCTAATGAGCTTAAAGCCGGTCTCTTTTGATTAATATTCAATGAAGCTAAGGCTATACCGCTAGTCGCAGCCCAGATGCGAGAGTTGTATTCCATTCCAGATCTGATATAGGATTTGTTGAGAAGCGCTGGATTTGAAGGGCTGAAATATTTCTTCCACTTTTTTAGAAATCCAAGACATTTCGATGTTTCTTTGGCAGCAGAGAACGTGTGGTCTGCCCAGCTTAATTTACGGGAAATGATAATGCCAGGAATGCTTAGTGACGGTGAATTTGAAATTAAGGCTCCATCAACTGAAATGGGTGTGGTTAAATGGTGATCTTGTTTTAAAGAAATGCGTCTTGGATGTGATTTACTTTGCTCGAGGCGTGGATAAAATCACGATCTTTATTCAATGATCTAGTCATGCAATCTCGATTCACACATGCGGCATTCCCTTTGAAGTCCGCAAGAGTATCTTAGGAGTAAACGAAATCAAGGGTACTCTCATCGGCATAGCTATGGATGGGTTTGAAGTAAGGGAAAGCAGATCACTAATACAAATCAGAAAGAGAGACGGATAGATAACAGAACCCTGGGGCAGATCGGCATTTAAAGGGTGAAGTTCAGATGTATGTTTGTACTTATCTATTGTATATTCTTGTTATTCAGCGTGCCTGATTCTTCACTGGAATGTAAATGTAAGAGAATATCGGTTTGTAAATTGGACAAATTGAAAATATTTTACATAACTAAATTCCACTTGGAAAGCTAGTCCAGTGAATACGGGGGTTTTATCTATAAAAACTGGTATAGAAACGATTTTGATACATGATATTTAGTTCTGGGCTCCGATGAAATCGAACGCTTCACCGTGGGAGAGAGGTCACAATTTTCCTCCATCTTGAATTAAAGGGGGAAAAAATTTGTTTTAAAAAAAAAACCTCAACGGTTGATCCTACGACAAAACCGAATAATAATAATTTGGAAGAAGACTAAATTCCCTACAGTTTTTTTTTGACATGCAACAAGTTACAGCAGCGGAAACGTAAACATTCTTTGAAAAAATCCTCCAAGAGCACCAAGACCAGTAACACCACAAAAAAAAAACCAATGGAGTGCCAGCCAGCTTCGACATCCATAAGGGCACTGGCAAAAGATTGTTACACTGCCCACAAGAAGCATTTACATTTCACTCGAGACCAAAAAAATTACCAGACGTTCCAAAAAAATAAAGGATAACCAAACAACAAAACCAGATTCCTGATACCATAATGAGGAACTTACAAGCATCTCCCGATCTGCTAAAGCAAATAAAGGCTCATGACATTCCCTGGACAAAAGTAATGGCAGCCAAACAACACTACATTCACAACATTGACACCGGTAACCAAATCAAGATTACAAAAAAAGGGGACAAATATAAAGTCATGATTAAGCCACGGAGTAAGTATTAAATAACATTCCAATCGGAGGCGGGAGAATGTACAGTCGTACATCAAATAAATCGTTGCCAGGGCGACTGAAGTTTCACAGAAAGTAAAAATCAATAGAAACGTTTCCAAGGTTACGTAAGAAAATCTTTTACCTCAGAAGTCTTTGCAACGAATGAACTGACTATATAAGTGGGGACTGGCGCTCTAAGCTTTGCAGTCCTTTCTGAGCAGACCTAGGTAATGCTTTAAATTAACATTCTGCTAAGTAGTGCTTTAAACTGCTTGTTGCCACCAACCACCAATTTATACCCAGCTTATAGTGGATGTATATACCGCTTTAAGGTGTATAAATTACTAGACTATAACGTTTTTCATAATTTTTCATAATTAAATCTAATCACTGCATTTTCTACAATTTCAGATAGAAAAGTACAGCAGAAAACCGGTAAACCATTAGTAGTAAAATGAAAACCGATTTGTTGTTAATTATAAGTTTCCCAAACTATTATAAGTGTCTGGTGTCAACCAATTGTTACCAAATGAATAAAAATATGATTTCAAAAACTGACTGACTTGTCATTTACCTAGCACCTTTATTTGATTTATTCATTTATTTTTTTTTGTTAGACGACCTAATAAGAGTTTCGTGCAGTGGGATATATTGCAACTCTACTAGCACTAATAAGCGATATCTACTTGATATGAAAATTCAGAGCCGAAATTTGTAAACCTAAGGGATCCAAGCCAATCATACACCCACGGCGAAGTCAATCCATTGACTTCAACATAACGATCAATGCCAAATAGAGTTGAATCAACAGGAAGGATGCTTGGATTTAAGAATTTAAGCAACTCACCTTAAATTGAATGCAATTTAATTTTTTTCTTGCCGGAGCACAAAAGTTTCATGGTCATCAGGTAAAATTCCGCGTCAGATGACAGTGCAAATTATGAATTGTAAAATGAATGTATGTACGATTTCCGTGGGAATTGCAAAATGAGTGAAAAGGTGCAATCGCAACGAATTGTTTAAATTTGTATAAATAAGACGGGGAAAATTAAATAAACTTGACTGTATCCTTAAAATTCATCAAAGTTAGTCGTTTTCTCTGATCAATTCCCTTTCAGCAATCATAGTTTTATTCTTAGTGTACAGGAAAAAGCACCTGATACACTTACATCAACAACCAAGGTACAAAATCTTTGAGTGTCTTATACGACAATAGGCAAAGGAGCCCAACAACAGATTATATGTTCAAATCAAAAAAACCAGGAATTGTATGATTTTTCGAGGCATGCTAACGTTTCCGCCGCTGTAACTGGTTACATATCAAACTTTAAAAAAAAGTGTTTTTGTAAAAAATGTAGGGAAATTAGTCTTTTCAAATTTATTTCTATTTATTTTGTAGTAGGATCACCCGTTGAAGAACTATTTTGAAAAAACCAATTTTGTTTATGTTTAATCCAAAGTCGAAAACTTGTATTTTTAAACTGGGTCCGGAACTACACAACATTCTTTTCTACACCACCTTTTTTAGGGCAACGGTCTTTTTTAGTCCCTATTGACTGGACTACCCAAGCAAATGTTTAATATAATTCAAGTTCTTTATCCTTTGCAAGTTTCAGCTTCACTCAATTCTAGTTTTATTATTTATTTGGACGTTGCCTGAGAACACGAATTTGGCAACCCCTTCTTGGTGTTTCTATACAAAACTATTGGGTTTTTTGTGTGCATTGTGTGATCAATCCTAGATGTTTTTTTTTTAATTCTTCAGACTATGAAATATATTGTAATCATATTTAGATTTCCGTACCCAATGGGTAAAAACGGGAACCCTATTACTATGGCTCCGATGTCTTCCTGTCCGTCCGTCTGTCTGTCTGTCACCGGGCTGTATCTCATGAGCCGTAATATGTAGACAGTTGAAATTATTACAGAGTGTGTACTTCTATTGCCGCTAAAATAACAAATAACAAGAATAAGATAAAATTGAAAATTTAAGGGGGCTTTCATACAAGAAACCCGATTTTTTCGGCGTGTTTTTTCCGCGTTTTACTCTAATTCATTATTATTATCATAAATCGGCATAATTTTTTCAAATGACAGCATTATTTTTTTTTTTCAAATAATAGCAATAGGTCTGTTCACGTACTTGAATTTTTGTGAATGCATTATAAAATCTTCTCCCAGAAGCACCCAAGAGAGGAAAATATCTAGACGTCACAATTACCCTTCAAAAAGGTTTTAGCCCAAATCCACCCAAGGATAAACGCGGGGTAACTATGTAAAAACTGTAAAACAAATAAAATTTTGAAATCGAGAATTGTCAGAAATTTAAATTGTCAATTGTCAAGGGTAAAATGTAAAAGGCGGCAGAACTCGAAACTGCTGTGCACTGTTCTAGGAACTGGGCGAACAGTGCACAGCAGTTTCAAATTCTACAAAATAGTAGGTAAAATGAATATTATTATTATCACTAATTTATTTTTTTAAATGATAGCAATTATTTTGGTGCGGAGGACGATGGTTGTGAAATCAAGGTGTTTCCAACTGCGTGCATTCCAAAGAGTGTTCTGCCAGAGAGAAACTTTGGTCTCTTAGCTCTGAGTGAATGTACTGGGAGGGATCGGCATAGGGGAGTATTACTACCTACTCTCTGTTCGACCACCCTATCCTCGGGACTGGCCACAGGATCTAATCTCAACGATTCCGACCTGCGGCGAAATCAGGCCAGCATTTCACCTTAAGTGGAATGCTCTACGGTACACGCAATTCTCGTCGATTCCAATCAGGTTCAATCCTGACTTAATGCTCGAGGTTTTGAAGCTGACATACATACACTGACAGTTCTTAGAGATATCATTAATATCTCTGAAAACTGTCGAATAAACACTAACACTCCACAACTACATGACCTGGCTGCTTCTGCGAGGAAGAGATTTCGCCAACTTGGGACCAGGATCCTGGCACCAAGTTGGAAGATGCTTTCGTTCTGAACAGACCACCTCAGACACCCTTCAGCACACTTACAACAACAGACCTCCGGAGTATACAGGATACAACAGATAGCGAACAAACCTCGGGGTGAATATGGGCGTGATGGGAGGGATATCTTGCAGAGTAGTCTGCAGTTATCCTTCTAGTTACAAAGATGCTGACGTAGCATTCAAATTGCTGCATCACAGTCTTATACATCCTAATCAGTTGTCACAGATCGATCGGCGGGTTCAGAGGATCTGCACAGTTTGTTCTGGTGAAGGCACCTTGTTTCACAGCTTCTTCACATGTCCAGCTTTACAGAGTCTAATGGAACTGGTGCGCAATATGAGTCAGTGGATCCACCCGAATTTCGGCATTACTAGGACATCGTTTCTATGGGGACCAAAGGTTAGTAGTCGCGTGAACTGTTGATTAGCTTTGTGTTGACACTGGCCAAATCTACAATTCACTTGTACTACATGAGAGCTGGAAATGGGAATCAGAACACTGACCCACAACATCACGCCCAAGCACTTAAGCTCCAATTCGTTGACAGATTGAAGAGACGTTTATGTCTTGAATATCTGGTAATGAACGCAGATATATTCAACTGCACATGGCAACCACTATCGTCGGTGCAGGACGGAGCACTTGTCTTTCGCTGGTGATAGCAGGCCACAGCATTTGCAACACTAGTCCACGGGGCTTCTCCCCACTTAGGAATTGTTGCACGTGCTGTGGGAAAGACAAGTACTCTGTTAAAGATTATAAGCTGGAGGGATGATGAGCGCAGTTTGTAGAGGTCTATGATACTACAGGCTGCATTCGCGGGACTCTATAACGGTATCGCGCAAATTTTTCGATCGTTCGGCTATTAAATTTTTAATTCGGTTTCGGTCTGGGTGCTGAATTTCAAAATTTTTTCTTGAAATTCGCTCCTTTAGGGACATTTTTATTATATTTTTTTTGAAAACTTGGAAATTCTTGGAACTTTTAGTTAGCGTCTTTTTTTACACAATGTAGAGCCTTTTGCCACCTATTTTTAAGGTATTCTGCAAATAGCCGAAGCGTCACAAAATGAAGAGCCTATTAAAATAAAAAATAATTTTTTTTTTCTTAAATGATAGCAATTACTTTTTTAAATGACGCCCCAATCTCATTTGAAAAATTAAATAAAAAGCACATCGTATTAAATTTTGTACGATGGTACAGAACTCTTCGTGCGTGAGTCCGACTCGCACTTGGCCGGTATTTTTATTGTCCGATGCACATTGGTCTGGAAATATACGCTAACACAACTTCAAAAATCAAACTTGCACACATGGCTTACTGTTCGAAATTACATAGGAATATTCATCTGGGCTATCTCCAACAATTGGTCTTATACCTTTTCATGCTTTTCTTGTTTTTGTATTTCACTCAGTACTAACTATGGTTCAATTTTTATTCAAGATTCTTTGTCCGTAGTTTTGTAAAAGCAGTTTTACAATCACCTTCTTTTACCAACAAAACCATTTTTTTTAAGCATTTATCTCTACCCGGAAACTATACAGTCACCTGTTCAACTACATGTGTGTACATAAATTTACGACACTTACTAATTCGTTCAAAGAAAACAAACAGACAGATTATATTATTCACTCTGATTTAGCGAAGCATTAGAAAATAAACTTACAACGAGATATCAAAAGTGGTTCAAATATGATAGAGGCAATCTCTTGGTGTTTAAATTTTAAAAGCTGATTTCAACAGATCTCAGGAGGGTGCTAAGATATTATACTTCGACCAGAGATATATTCTCAAGTAAAGGTGTTATTTGTGTCCCGCATACTACACGAAAAACACATGTCCCAGGTTTTTGGTTAAATTTACTGGGCCTGATACCAATTTTCGTTATAATGAGAATGGAAGAACCCCGGGAGACTAGAAGTACAGAAGCAGTTTGAGAAATTTCCCACACACACACATTGGAAACAAGTCAATCGTTTTTATATAATTAAGGAATTTCAAAAGCAAAAAGCAGGCTAACTAAGTTTGCGTTTATATTTAATTTCCTCATGAAATGAAACAAAGGAGAGAACAGATTAAATACGATGGAGAATGCATATGTATGTAGGTTAACACACACGAGTTGAGTTCTTGCACCTTGTGTATGCATGTGTATGCCGTAATGGAATGAAATATCATTACAGAAACTAAATTTGATTATTTTTTGAACAGAGCAAATTTGGGAACTTTTTGATGTTCCTGCTACCTTTTATACTGGTTCAGAATTGCTTCAGAGCAAACTAACAAATTTAGCATTTCATAGCGGGAGTTCAGAAATATATTTACTTTACAACAAAAACCTGTTCAACATAACGTGGTAGGTCGGACGAAAGTTGGCAAAATTACAATGTTAATTTGAATGTAATAACATAACTACATAAATGTTAATTGCAAGAAAACAAAAATTATGAATAGCGAGGAGTTTCGAAAACTTGTCTAATTCTGCAATGGGGAGCCTTGTTTGTGTGCATGTAATGTATATTTTTAATGAACTTATTATGTACTGTGTTGTATATGAGTTTAGTAATACCAACAGGAGCGATCGAAGTTGCTAAGTGCATTTGAAATGCTAACTCTATATAGGTCGGAAAGAAATATGTATAGCGTTTGATAAGCTTAATCCTTAAAGTTTGGGCTTACCCGACTAGTCACGAAACATTTGTGTGCATGGATTTTTCTGGAATGTAAGGATTCGGGAGTGTTTTTTCACTGTGCTATGTTGGAACTGCATATGTATTTAGTAGATGATGGCTTTCGTGCTTGGCGTGCTAGTACTGATGAAATGACTTAGCCTTTGTTTAGTGCAACAGTTTTGTGTTAAAGATTGTTTATTTATCGTGCTTAGCATGCAGGTGAGCTAACTCAGCTTACTCAGAGTCTAAATTCGGCGACTACTTTAATTTGACTAGAGGTACAACAGTGATCGCCGGGCTGTATTTATGCTCTATATTGAAAAGCTTATGTCTTTTCAATAACTTTCTATCAATTTACAGACGCCTGACTAACAAACTTTGTGTCTGAGTTCATAAATGCCTGAGAGTGCCGAAAGAATTTTAACGTAATAAACATGGATGGATTTACATGGGTTTTTTTAATTTAGAATGACTGAATGGGAAGCTTTCCGTGGAGGTAAAGTTTGCTTACGTGGAGTAGAGTTTTGGGGGTGGTGGTTGTGAAATTTGGGCCTGTGATATGTGCCGAGATTCATTAATCCAGTTTCGTGAGATGACAATCGAGAGTCGCGTTTGGAGAGTTGAGGTTGAGTTTCGAGAGTAGAGATTCGAGATTACAGTTTTGAAAGTCGAGATTCGAGAGTTGCGGCTCGAGAGTCAGGATTCTAGAGTCGAGTTTTGACAGTCGAGTTTCGAGAGTCGAGATTCGAGAGTCGGGTTTCGAGAGTGGAGAGTCGAGAGTGTGTATAAAATTTATGGCTAAAAAAAAAAAGAAAATATATAAAGAAACTTTTAAAAAAACTAACTTTTGCAAATAAATGGCACTAAAAAGTAAAAAATACATATTTTCTTTTCTCAGTCATATACACAAGAATAGCTTCATTGCAAATAAGAAATGCTAGAACTCCGATTAAATCTGTAAAGTTTGGGCACCCATAACTATAATCACAATTGTCTAACTGTAACTCAAGCTGGAAATTATAAGATTTAATCGGAGTTCTAGGATCTCTGATTTGCAATCAAGCTTTTGTTGTGTATGTATATGACTAAAAAGGGATTTTTTCTTTTAGTCTATTTTATTTACAAAGGCTATTTATTTGAAAAGTTTTATTAATATTATTTTATTTTATTAAATTTTCTTTCCCAATATTGATATTTAATATTAAAATCAATAATAAGTACTCGAAAAAGCTTATTTACTGGTTCGTGCTGTAGTCATTAACTTACCTCATTGATGCATATTTCAAGCATGTAGAAAAAAGATACTAAAAACAAGAGAAAACATTTTAATTGGTTTAATACAAATAATATTATTACAAAATTTACTGTCCAGCTTTACCGAAGTTATATGAACTTCCCGTTCTGGTTTATCGAGAGGGAAATTTGTGAACATAAATGTTGCAATTGCTTAGCAGGAACATTGTTGAAGCGCGAAGTGTTGATACAACAACAGGAAATGCATGTCTGCAATAAAGTGTGAAACTGGGTCACGTTCAAGGGGACCAGCTGTCCTTTCATCTGGCGGAGAGGGCTTCCACTCGAAGTCTATGAGGTGTATGTGCTTTGCGTTTAGATTCTGCACCTTCCGCCAAGTAGAGCATGGTTTTCACAAGCGAAGTTACTGTAACAAGTAACCTCCTTTTCAGCCCCTCACCTCCTCTTGACATACTAACCGGTTTAGTTGCACCGATACGAAAACGACTTCCACCAGGCCTCCCTTTGTATACAAACCCAACACAAATGCGTTCACGTTTCACAAGTTCCAAACCAGCTGATATCACTAAAGACTACTTAAATCAAAAAATGTACCAGTTGCAGAAAATAATCTCAACTTGAATATGTCTCAGGTTCAATTTCAATAAATAATTGAAGTGAGTGAAACTCGTTTTCATACTATCGCAAGTAAAATGGTGGGAATGTCAAGAGGTGGCGGGGGGCTGAAAACGACGTTACTTGGGACAGTAAGTTCGCTTGTGAAAACCAAGCTTAAACGTAAAGCTGGCTTCCCACGGTCCGTGATTTCACGAGTCAATGCGCCTTGGGAGGGTCTAGTCCGAGGTGGCGTGTCCTATCAATTTCGAGTCGTTAACTTCAAAGGCGCGGTGCGAGCGAGCAATAGGTGGGCCGTGGTGGCCGGAGCGAGCGTGTCATTTCTGCATACAAAAGCGGTTGCAGAGATAACGATAATTTCCTCGCGTGGTATTTTTGAATCAAAATTAGACACAGTGCCTCAAATCAGCTCGGGCCAACAGGCACCGTGGAAAGCGTATAGGCGTGGTGAAGCCCGGCGAAAGCTCGTCCTCACTCTCCTGGCTGTTCGTGAATCCATGGGTCGTGGGAAACAATCTTAAGGCATATATCACATTATCGGGAATTTCCGTAAACTGAATTCCAGAAGTTCCGATTTTTCAGTTTTCCGTTTACTGAAATACAGTGTGCAGATTTTTTCAGTCTGCTTATGTCGGTAAAGCATTCTGACTTATGAATGTAGCCTAAATTTCCGATTTTTAAGATTTTGCTTAATGGTCAGGGGCGTGGGTATCTTTGCGAGTACAAGTTCAGAAGGTTTTGAAAAATTGTTCGACATGGACGAATTTATTGCGAGTATCGGGAAGAAGTGTTTGTGGAATACAAAGTGTCAAAACTATATGCGTCGAGATATTGCGGACAAAGCTTGGGACGAAGTTGGTAAGGAAAAATTTGATAAAGCTTTGGGCTCAGGAATATTGAAGCCCTTTATATAATAATTAGTTTTCGACAGCATTTTCTCGAAAAACTTTACTGTCTTATATTCTTTCGCCCATTTTCCAATAGTTTGTTCCTTGTGATTGCTTTCTCTGGTGCGAGTTTTCGTTTTAAGTTATCTGGATTGTTACTATGTACCTAATTATAGGGTCCGCCATCTAACGTTTTTTTTTCAACTAGTGCTTATTTCGTGAATGGTAACACTTAGCTCATGTCTGATTTGACAGATAATTAGTTTTATTCTTCCGCTGAACGAATATGGTTGTGTATACGCTTGAACAATGCTGGGAAATATTGCCTGCGATCGACTTACAGAAGATGCCGATTTTGCCAAAAAAATCATCTTTTCGGATGAAGCTCATTTTGAAACAAGCAAAATTGTCGCATTTGGGGCACAGAAAACCCGCACGCATACATTGAAAAGCCGATACACCCAAAACGAGTCACTGTTTGGTGCGGATTTTGGTCCAGAGGCATAATTGGGCCATTTTCCTTCGAAAATGAGCAAGGAGTGGCCGTTACAGTCAATGGCAATCGTTATCGGGCCATGTTGAACGAAAATTGAAGAGGAGGATATTGGCAACATTTGGTTTCAACAGGACGGCGCTACGTGCCACACAGCCGAAGCTACACTCGATGTTTTGCGCCCTGTTTAAAAAAAAAAAAGTTATTTGGCGGACCCTATATAAACATATACCACTGCCATATATGACACGGACTGCGTAATATTTAACAATTCAATGCTTTTATGTACTTGAATTAGGTATCTAACTACTATTCGTAGTCATTTTATTTGAGGAATCATTGCCCTGCGGTATGATTGCTTATATCGTGCTCGTGTATTTTGCAGGTAAATTGCATCATGGCGCTTAAGTTTTCCATTATCGGGTCAGACCATGTAGGATCTCTGAGTTCTCTTGACTTACGAACAATTTTTCCATGTATTCATTCCCTAACTGGGCTCGCATTTTTTCTCCTGCTTGGAATTTGGAATAATTGTTTTTTTTATATTTCCGGATACGATTTCTTAAGTTTGCGTACGTTGGTCATCCCTTCGTGAATGCTCTGAACAAATTTTGTAACAAGTGGTCTAGTGATTGCTCCAATATAAGAAGATTGCTTTTAGTCTGTCTATACTGACTAGGTGTTGATTCGGCGTAGCTGAACAGATCGAGATATACATGCCTAGTTAAGAGGTTTTGGTAGACGATTGACGTTTCCAAGGCCTTATTTCATAAATCTATTAGCGTAATACATAATAATAATAATTTCGAAGTTATTTGCTCTAATAAATTATGGACTGATAATATAGTATTTCATGAAAATCTTCTCGAATACTAATAATTCTCCAACGATTGTCACGGGAGTTATTGGTGCAGCTTGAAATTATTAATAGATTTGCTGCTTATTAGTTACTATTTCGATAGCAATTATTTCTATACAAACACAGCAAAACTGTAAGCAGACAATTAAATATTTGCATTAAATTTTTACCAGTTTTGAATAAAAATTCTGCAGTTTTAAATTGTTAAGTGATAAGACTAAGAGAAGAAAATGTTTTGACTTAATTTTGATAAAAAATCTCTTGTCTAATTCGAAGATTCGATTGAAAATGTGTTCAAAAGAAGTGAAATTGGATGGTTCTGTTATTTCATCGTCTGTAGCTTCCTCTTCATTTCATGTTATAAATTATAAAGTGTAACACATGTTTTTATTATATTATATCATATGCTATTTTCAATTACACACTGTGTACGTTTACGTGATTATGGGCGCCTGCCATTTTCCTTCTTCCATATAGGGTACTTTTCCTTAATACACGTGAATCGTGCAGTTTACCTGGCCATTTAGCACTGCATTATTAAAATTATAGGTCGGGTTCACAAATTAATATACAGTTAATGGAATGATTTCCGTGAAGATCAATAAATGGTTTCCTTCGTCCATGGTGCATCAATGCTGATAAGGATACCATCAATACGACCAATAACGACAAGCATGCTCTACAACAAATAAAATTTTCCAACAACATTGTCGATAGCGTCCGGCTATTTTAATACTAGTGGAATAACTTTTCATTAATAACTCCAACCACATCCTTGATTATACAGCAAACGGTCGCTTTGGAAATACCGTTTATTTCTGCTATTCCGTGGTATTGGCCTCCGGTCTCCAATCAGTGAAGGGCTGTTACTAGCCTCTGCTTTGATGATGGAATACAGTTTCGATTTGTTGGTGTTTCAAGATAGCGTCCAATTCGTCTCAACCAGTATTCAACACTCTCACTGCCAACATGAAATTTTTCATTAAATTCGTAGCTTGCAGTTAGTTCATAATTAATCTTCTGCTTGAAAATCCGACGTCGATGTATCCTCACAGGTTCATCATCCTCAAACTCATCAACCATTTTCAAACGATTAACAATAAACAGCAATTATTGCGAAAATGTCACAGGAATGATTAAAAATATAATTTTTAATCCTTCGGAAATGAACAACATCATCTGTCTAAATACAATTTTCTTATTAGCCTACTTTTTCCCACTAATTGGATTAATAACTATTTTTTTTTTTAGTTATTAGCACTAATAATTATTAGTAAAACAGCTTCTATGAAACAGAGTCTTCGTGCACTAATAATTTCGCACTACCTAATTTTCGGTGGAGTAATAACTTACTAGTGTGCGAGAAATATTTATGAAACACACTTAACTAATAATTTGGTAAATATTGGTAAATTTGCTAATAATTGTTAGACTAATAGTTTTATGCAATGGGTTTCCGTCCCAGGTGACATTCAGTGGTTGCATGTACATATTTTTCGGCAAGGTTGCTTGAGCAATGAGATGTGAGTTTGAATTTTGGTACTGCAATCCTCATGTTCTAACAAACAGCTTGTATTTTTCTGCTGAGAATTGTGGCTAATTGACCACACGCAGCTCCATGGCTCGACAACCAGAAATTTAGAGAAGATTATTTGTCTTTCCTTTTGGATAGAGCGGAGCGCACTTCAATATAATTTTTATCTAGAAATGGTGTCATAATTGCTATTTATTCAGATGTTCGACGCCTACACCTTATTACACAAAAAAGTTGAATTGAAATAATTCGAACAATAATATCATTCATATCCTACTCCTGTCTATATAGTAGTACTCTACTAATTTCAAATTTTCGATATATCGGACTGTTAGGTCTAGTAGAGTCGGCGGTAGTGGTGTTGTTATTTATGTTAATGATTTACTCAAATCAAAACTGGTAAAATGCTCTGCATCTAGATACTGATCATGTGAATATTGATATTTGCATCGAAGTCCCCTCGAATGATATTTCTTTCTGGAGCCCATAGCTTTCACCCTATTTGCAGTTTTCGCAAAGCAATGATTAAGAACTTAACTAAGTTAGTAGCTAACATAATATACAGGGTATTTCCGTCCAGGCGATCCATAGAGCAGGAGGTGATAGTACTTAGTCTCACATCGTCGAACTAAAAATTGTATTCAGGGGGGTCCACATTAACCGTTTGGGAGATACATGGTATTTAAGAAATTATTCTAGTTTTTCACGAAACACCCTGTATGTGAACAAATGAGTTAATAGCTCTGTAACGGCTACAGATAGGATATAGGGTGAAATAGGTTAAATTAAAGGTAACCCACAGCTTACAGGTTTCTTGAAAAAAGTCATATTAACCACGTTTTTGTAAAGAAAAAAAATAATATCGCAGTCAAAAAATGATAAGAAAATATAAAATTTTAATTTGGACCACCACAACTCTGGAGAGACGAGGAGTATGAGATTAACTGAGCAGTCCTTACATAGGTCATCAAGTTCTGCATACAAAAGATCTTGACAGCGACCATACACTCTCTACTTTTTAAGATACAGGGTGTTTTGTAAGATACTAGCATAATTATTTAATCACCCTGTATCTCCTCTGCCATACAATTTTCTGTTTGTCTAGGTGAGCAGGTGGTGCTCTATGGACCATCTATACGGAAACACCCTTTATATGAGTTGAATATTTTACCCTTCTGTCTAGAGAAATGCATTTTAGCATTTTAGATAAATATTGTTAAAATTAAAACGATTTTTACATGTATAACATATACATATTATAGGGTCACTAAGCTGTACCGAAATCAGTGGAACTAGTGTAGTATTGCATCTAGTGATTTTCTTATAAATTTTTACTGAAATCAGAACAATGCGGAAGCTCAGAAAAGAATGGTACCTATATCATAATTCTGCTTTAAGGATCACTATTATAAAATTAAGGCAACAAGTAATTTTTAGAAGTAGTTATTCCCATGATACTGACAGAAAATTGCTGACGGAACATCAGCCCGTCATTGGAGTGGGTCAATTTGAATAACCAAAGGTTTTCCGGCCGGGTAAGCAACATAAAAAGTACATTTACCGCATGAATTATTTTGCACTGAATAATTCATGCAAAGGACGTTTCCAGGTAATTCTTTTTCTTTCGTCATAATCTGCTTTTCTACCCTTTTCAGAGCATGGAACTTTCCATCCAATTCAAATTCTTTTCCTTTTCTTCAATTCTGAATATTCGTTACTGGCACGAAGCTTTATCAAAAATATACCTACTCGAACGTAAAAAGAATCTTCCGTCCTGTCAAGACTCCTTTTTCAGATCTCATTACGTTTAAGAATTTGGTACAAATTGTCATTATTACTTATGGCCTCGTATCGCCCTATGATTTGCTGTTTTATTTCGCAATTGCTGCCATCTTGTCAAATAGGGTGCAGTTAAATGGAACAAAGGAATTCTTTCTGGCGGACTTTTATGAATTCTATTGCATGAGAATAATTCTCAAACCTTAATAACAACATACAAAATTATGCATGTCACATGTTGGTACGAATTAATATCTCATAACTCCATTCCGCTTGCATAAAAAATGAAACATCTATTTACCGTAATGTAATAAATTCTTCAATAAGTTCTTTAGTTTCTGAATGTTGGTACATTAAGATTTACAATTAAAATTTGTCGCCTCCAATTACCATAATTCAATTACAATAAATTAGCTGGAGGTATTATTCCAGTAGGAAATTTAGCTGGCCCTGAGTTTTGAATGCATTCTTTCAGCGACGAAGTTCTTGAGATAATAACTAGTTGCTGCTATTAGTGGGACATAGTTTACAGAGTGTAGCAGTAGTTAGTTTTCCTAGAATGCATTTTGAAATTTTGTTTGTGTACTAGAATTTATAATGAAAATTACTGAACAGCACTTGCACGGGTTAATTAAAACTGAGATGAAGGATTCGTGGAAAGGTTAAGATTGATCAATGAAAACTCTACTATAAATGAAATACATGTTTCAAAATAATTTACATCGTATGTCAAGAATATCGAGTATTTTTAACCCTTAAGCATAGTACACTGTTCAAGCGAAAATTTCGTTTCCTATACAAAATCTATGTAAAAAAAATGTGGGCGAAAAGTGCCACGGAAATTTCGGTTTGAGATTTCGTAAAGTAGTATGCTGTTCAAAAGAAAATATCAATTGTTAGGTCTTGGAATACAGAACGTACTAATATGAAGTGGAGACTTTTTCCGGAGCGATTTATATATTTAGGCATTTATTTCGCACGGAAAAGTTGACAGATTGATTATTGTACCGTTTGATGTTTGGCGCTTTGGCAAATATATATATTTATGTCGATTTCGATGGGACTTCGGTGCAACACCAGTATTGCACTTTTTCCAGTAGTGCAACACTGAAAATGTTCGATGGGACAATTTTTATAGCAGAAGTGCAACACGAGTTTCGCACTCACTTTCCCTACTTTGCACCGGATATTTTCGCTGTGTTGCAAATACATATTGAGGTCGAATTGTCATCTGCTCTGTCAAAGTATCTGTCATTTTATAATGAAAGGAGTTATTTGTGAAAACTTTGAGTTAAATTAATTAAAAGATTTTATTTGGGTAATTTTTATAAAGTGTACTATATTGTATAATGTATAATAACAATTTTTTCTTATGTAGCAATAAAAAAATACGTTACGGTTCATCTGTTCATCTGAATCTGAAGACGAATGGGATAGTGAAGACGAAGCTCTTTTGGATATAATAATTGATGCACCAGCAAATTAAAACAAAATAGAGAGCTTTGTGGTTGAAGTGGTTGACAAATATTCAGCTGCAGAGGTAATTTATTAAAGCATTACTGAATTATTCAACAAAAGTGACATTTTAGTTCAAGGAAAACTTTCGAGTTTCAAAGGAGACTGCTGCACTGCTTGTAGAGGAATATGAGAGATCGGAGTATTTTAAAAAGAAAGAGTTTGTTGGAAAAGAAGGAATATCTGCAAGAGCACAAATGTTGTCATTTTTATGGTTTGTACAGCATTGCATATGTTTGGCAGGCTTAGTGGTAGCTTCCTATGAAATTTATAAGAAGTACAAAGTCAAAGTATCTTTGTTTTGAGACTATTACAAATTATTATTATTACAATTATTACTGCAATTTAAGAAGTACATTTACTCTCGGCATAATATAAATTTTGGCACTTAACCACAATACATACCTATTTATGCATATAAACAGCTTGAGATGTATTTACATCACTAGATCTACTAGATTCAGTATTGTTTAGTTTGGGACACCAATTTGCTCTGAGCTCGGAGCTGATTTTTCTTTGAATCATATACGACAGCATATATTGTGTATTTTCCTCTTAGTAAGGAATTAATTAAAGCTTTGTTATGAGCGCAACAACTAGCTTGTCGAATATGCTTATTAATTACAAGTGTCAAAATTAATAAATATTGTATTTATAGGTTCGCTGGTAATAAAACAACTTACCGTAAGGTCGCCAATTTATTCCACATATCACTTTCTACAATGCATAGGCATTTGAATTCAATTTCAAAGTTTTTCTTCGAGATATCAAAAAATCATATTCGGTTTCCTACTACTGCGGAAGAAAAACATAGAACGGCTACAGAGTTTGAAAAGGTTCAGTATTGCTTACTTTTAAGAATTAAATTTCTGCAGTACTTCGCCACTTTATCTAATGCTATACAAATTTTTGTATGTGTTTTAATGCCGTTTTCTTACAGATTTCGGGAATGAAAAATGTCATACGATGTATAGATGGAAACTATGTTCCCATCAGAAAACTAGCGCATAAAATACGGTCAACGTACTTTAATCGGCATGATCAATTATCCATAACCCTGCAAGGCATCTGTGATAGTGAAAAGAGGTTCACTGATGTATTTATTGGATCTCCCAGCAAAATACACGATTCCTGAATTTACGAGCTATCTTTTATTAGCAAACAAATTCCAGCAATTTGTGGAGAAGAGCACCATATCTTGGGGGATGCGGCATATCCTTTGCGGGAATATTTGTTAACCCCATATAAAGATTATGGCAATCTTACAAATTTCAAATAAATTACAATCTAAAACATTGCCAAAGAAGGGTGAGGATTGAGAATGCTTTGGGGCTTTTAAAGCACCGCTTCAGGCAGTTACTTCGCTTGGAGTTTTTCGAAGTTGAAACGATGTGCGAATTTGTCCTAGCTTGCTGTATGCTGCATAACATGTGCATCAATCAAGCTGATAATTTTTTGGAAAACAGCAGCATAAGTGAACCGGAAGGCAACATAAATATGGAAGCACAAAATCAAAGGACCGCGGAACTTCGCAGATTGGGTGAAATTAAAAGAAATAGAATAGCAGCTTTTTGTTAATATGTTTCCTTAAGAATTGTACATATATTATACATTATGTAATTAAAAACATTTGCAAATATCACATTTTTTTTCCTTCTATATTTTCAAAATATCACATTTTTGTTTCTTACTTTATTTGAAAAAATCACTTTTTCAAATATCTAATTTAAAATTATGGCATTTTTTTCTTTACTGAGGGGGGTGTTGATGTAGCGGAAGCTACATAATAATTTTTATTTTTGTTGGTAAATAAAATAGAATAAAATATAATTTGTGATTCTCAGAATAATATTTACAGAATGCGTTTAGGTAGAAGCATTCTTAAAATTGGGATAGTTACTAGGTGAAAGGAGTGCAGGTCAACTGAACTGTGCCAAGAAAGCCTCTGATGATTGAAGGTTAAGCACATAACTGTAATAGTAAACTTGAAGTTTAAAAACTAAAAAATTAAAAAAAAAAAACAAGGGAAAGAAAGCAAAACTTAATATTAAAAAAAATTAAAATTGTCGCAAACTTATTAAAGATAAATAAAAGAAAGGGCACTACGGGGCACTTCCAAGTTTCTTACTTATCTCTTCCAACATTTTTTTAACGTTTGAAAATGTGTCGCTTAGTCGGTCTAACTTAGCCATTGCCTCGTCGTGACGTTTTTTTTTTCCAGAATCCATTTTCTTCCGAAAATCCATATATTGCTTCAGCAATTTTTCCCGAGGATTTATTCTGGTTATCCGACGGGCGCTGAAGGGCACAAGTGGTATTTCAGATGAAACTGACTTCATATCCACAGTTTCTGGCGAAGATGTGCTCTTGGATGCCAATGGTAAAGATGCGCCTGAATCTGATGCCAAAGGCTCGAACAAGTGGGCGTCAGAAGAAGAAGTAGAGGGGAACGGGGATGTATGCCGCTTCAAAGGTGCTGCTTTTTCTTCGCGAACCCCTGCGCTCATAACAACTTCTGGTAGAATGGAATCGTACACTCCAACAATACTTTCCATTTCCCTATCGTACACCATCATGATTCTCATAGCCCCACTTTTTTTATTATTTTTAATAGCAGTTTTTTTCTGCTTCAAAGCTATTTTAAACCGATTCTCAACTTGAAGCGGCGGAATTTTCTCTGTGCAGCTGTAGAAGAAGTTTGGTCTCGCCGTCCGTCCAAAAATCAAATTTCTTGTTGAAGCAAAAAAGAACAAGTTGAAGTTTACAGGTCAAATTGATGATAATTAATAGGGAAATTTTTTAAAGAAGCAACATGGAGACTTGTATCATGTGTGCATGCAGCGTTGAAAAGAAGACTTATAATAATTACAAAAATTTGGAAATACCGTTTTCTTTCAATTTGACTGGTGGATGCTCTGCATTTGTATCAGCGTCCCTCTTCTGCGGTAGCTCCATAAGTTTTTTTTCATCGAGGATAACCGCTTCTCCTTAAGACTTGCCCACTTGCATTAATGAAATTTCTCCAATTAAATTTGGCGAGGCTTTCTCTAAACCGAAATGCTCCGCTACATTCGCATACTCCACCTCTACCAAACCTCCAGCTGAAATAAAGATTTTTTTATACTATTTTTGTATACAAATATATTTGGTGTTATATACTTATTTTGTGCTCAATTATAATAACTTCCCCGTCGCAGAGACGCTTTCCATTTATATCCACATATGGCGAATAATCTTTCAGATCCATTGTTAAATTAATTTCCACTATACTGACAGCTTAAAAGCACTAAACCGCATAATTTCCAAACAAATGGTAACGAAATTTGATAGTTCCGTGTATATAATACGTGTGTACACAAATATAGTGAATATGACAGCAAAATTTTCGATGGGCTTCAGTGTTCCACTGCCAGAAAAAATGGTGGGATGCCAGAAAAAGTGCAACACTCAAATGGTCCCATCGGAATCGACATTAATTTGTGATTTTACGCGTATTACTTATGTCAGTTTAGTGTTATTTAATTTATAATGTTACGTCAATTAGTTTAGTTCAGTTTAGTGTTATTTATTAAAATTTTTAAAATGAAAAATATTGAATATTTAGAAGAATATGATCCGGGTATGTCTGAAGTAGATAAAATGGCAGAAATAAATAATGAAAATGAAATTGAAAAAAGGGAAAGGCAGAAAAAATTCCAAACTAATATTTTGGATAAAAATGGTACAGATAGAATTAAAAACCCTGTAAATAGAAAGAGGAAGACAATAAATTTTACGTCGAGTGAAAAAAAAAAATTTTGGCGGCTTTAGTAAAGAGACATAAGGGAATTTGGAATTTACAGGATCCATTACATCACGATATCAATGGAATCACAAAAGCATGGAAAGAAATCGCGGAATCATTAAAAAGCACAGGTATTTTTCCTTTAAAATATTGTGAAATAATAAGTTTTAAAACATATTCTATTGTTTCTCTAGTTACCGAATGCAAAACTGCGTGGGGATCACTCAGAGATAGCAGACGATATCGTACAAAAGTTGCAAAGAAAAAGAAGTCGAGAAGTGCTTGTGCTTTAGAGCATCCTTGTTTTGAAGACGATGATGCTCAAGATTGGGAATTTTCTCAGGACTTGTCTTTCCTCCCCGATAATACGAAGAAAAGAAATTATATGAAAAAACTTGTTTAATAAAGTTTTAATTTTTTTATTTGTGCAGGCCATTTTCAACAAGTACCAACGAAATGAGAACTGAGGATACGGTTGGTGAGTGCTCAAATTATTCATATGTGAGTTATAAAAATTATTAACTTCTATATAAAATACAGTCAGTAAAATCTGCCCATTTACAGGAGCTCACGAGTAGGAACATTGTAAAGAAAAGTGCGAAACGAAAAGTAAATGCTTTTTGGGTCCTATTTGTGAGCTCCAGAATCCAATTTTTTTCGTAACAGGACATTACCCAAATTAATCTCTTATGACATTCATACATAGATGAGCTATAGGCAGTAGACCTTCAAAAGAAAGTAAAGTAGCAGAAGCGCAACAAAACTGTCCGAATCAATTGAAAAATTGGTGAAGCTCAGAGAGAAAACAACGAAGAGAATCCAGATAAATTAGTGCATGCTTCAATGTTAGCAAGTCTTGATAGGATGCTCCAAAAGCTACCAGAGGAGACTATGGAAGAATTTAATGTTAGATTTGTTAATATCATTTATAAAAAAAATTAAAGAAATTCAAAAATAAAATATTTTGCCAGTTAAATAAACTTTTTATTTAAGTTGGTTGCACATAATCTTTTACTGAGAATATAAAAATACTACTCGGCGTTGCAGTTTGAGAGAGCCAGCTGGGGAGTTAACATAAATTTTAAATTTTTCACGAATTAATTTTCCTTGCTCAGCGTGTCGGCCTCTATAAGGTGGAAATGTATTTGAAAAAAGTGTATCTCCTCTTGTTATTCGTATCCATCCTGCCACTTTCATCATAATAATCTGAATAGTTTACGGGACAGTAATTTTTCTTATTTAACTTTATTAAATTATTATGTAGAAAACAGCAAGCACTAACAATTTTTTGTGCTCTGTCTGGCGAACAAAACATTTTTCTTCCCAAGCATAACCACTTTGAGCACAAAATACCGAAGGCATTTTCAACGCAACATCTTGCTCTGCTCAATCTGTAATTAAAAATTATTTCATCATCTGCAAGCTGATGTGATTTCCTTCCAGTATATGGTTTAATAATTCTTTTGCAAAGGGGAAGGGCATCATCCCCAAAAAAAAAAATATGGCAATCCTGCTTCACCAATACTTGTGATTTCCGGGAAATGCAAATTATCTTCAAATACAGCTTTACCAATTTTTGTTGGGGCAAAAACTTTAGCATCGCCTTCACTGCCATAAGCATCTATATCCAGGTAAGTGAACCTGTCAGATGCATCAGCAACAGCCATTAAAACAATACTGTGATGCCCCTATAAAAGAAAATTTCATTATAAGTATATATACAGGGTGATTCAGATCAAGATACCTTCCGGTATACTTTGCGATTCTTTGCGGAAAGATGATCAAAAAATTGTTCCACATACCCCCCCTTAGAAACCTTCCTTTAGGAGTTGTGGCTAGTTGAAGATTTCGCCAATATTCGTGAGAATAAATGAGTATAACCTTTGAACCACCCTTTAGATTTTGGTTATTGTTAGCTTATTTAATAGCCAAAAATAGTAGCTGCCGAAGAGTGTATTGCCCTGTATTTTTTAATTAAGCTTCTTTAAATTATTCTCAAATATATCCAAAATTTTGATTTTTTTACACACAAAAGTTTTTGAAATAAATAACGGTATTTATGAAATTTGTGTGTGAAAAAATCAATGTATTGGAAATACTTGAGAATAATTTAAAGATGCTTGTTTAAAAAATACAGAGTAATACACTTTTCGACAGCTACTATTCTTGGCAATATTGGCGAAATCTTCAACTGACCACAGCTCCTAAAGGAAGGTTTCTAGGGGGGGGGGGGGGGGGGGTTATGTGGAACAGTTTTTTGATCAGCTTACCTCAAGGAATCGCATGGTATACCCGAAGGTATCTTGATCTGAATCACCCTGTATATTATATATGTGGTAAAGTTTTAAAAATAATTTATTACCTTATAGTTATAAAATAAACTTCCCGAATGCTTTCTTGCCTTTACAGTAACGTGCTTTCCGTCAACTGCTCCAATACAGTTCGGAAAATTCTATCGATAGTTAAAGTCATTTGCAATTTCGACATAAGTTGCTTCGTTCAAGTCCGGTATGGTTGATTTCATCGTATGGCAGATGGCGTCACAAACATCGTCGAGTATTTTTCCTAGATGTTGCTTACTAATTCGGTATATTGATGCCACATGCCTTTGGATTGACCCTGATGCAAAATACCTTTGAAAAAGCAAAATTTTAAGTATTTTCTATAAAAAAATGATAATTTTATTCATACTCGAGTGCAACAGCTAGTTTTTCTTTTGGAGTTATTTCATCCTTCGGGTGCGTGAACTTTTTTGGAAACAAATCAACTTCTACCAATTTAAAAATTCGTTTGAAATCATCTTTGGTCATGTGGAAATTCTCCTGAAAAGTTTTTTTGTGTGATTTCATATTTGTAAACTGCAATTTAATTTTATATTAGCGTATTCTTTCGTATTTACGTTTTGAAGAACTTACATCTGAAAAAAATCGACCCTGTGATTTCCGCCCCTTGAGATAAGGATTTACTCTTATTGACGGCGGCCTTTTACATGATTTCTTCACTAAATCTTGCAAAACAAGAGATGCTTCAATTATTATTTCGTCTATGATTTCATTACTCATACTTTCCATCAAAAAATTTTTTAAACCCTTTTGACATTAAGTTTCCTTGACAATAATTTCTCAATCATTTACTCTCCACCTCTATTTTACATTTTTTCCACAACTTTTTTTCCGTGTAGATTTATATGCCCAGAATGCAAGCGAAATTTTCGCTTGAACAGCGTAATAGGCTGTATGCCACATTCACAATGCAGAGTGGAGCAGAGTGAACTTTGAGTCCAGAGCGAAAACACAGCGCAGAATGAAATTCGACCTTTGAAATTAAATGTAACAAATCATCATAACAACGCCAAATCAACAACGAACTTTGAAATTAATATAACAAACTGCAATATCGACGCCAAATAAACATGATTGTCATTGCAAAAATAATAAATTCGAAAAAGGAGACACCAGATTTCTTCGAAACTAGATAAATAACTGAATTTTTTGGTTTTTAAATCAAGAAGTTTGCAAAAAAACCTCTTATTTTTTATTAACATTCATAAAAATATTAAATCAGAAAATGACATTAAAGCATGTTAGTTATGATAAAAAGAAGTATGGAGCTCTTTCCACGCCATCTACATGCTAGTAGTTCGAAATTCCAGTTTGTAAGCTTTCGGAAATGCCCAGCGTGGAATTAAAATAGAACTTATTTTTATGCAGCTCCACTCTCCGCTACTCTGAGTTAAGCAAAGATAGCCATATGCACTACTGCGTGCGAAGAAAAGGATGCCAGTTGTCACTATACGCTATTCTACTCCACTCTGCATTGTGAATGCGGCATTAAGTAGACGCATGGGGTCAGAGCAATTTTAACCGAAAAAAAAAAAATGTAGAACGCATTCTCTCTCGCGCTTGTGTCTTCCAATACCTTTCCATTTTAGAACACATTTTGAAAATTGTCATACTCGAGCCACTGCAATGAACGCATGCTTTTCTACTTTTGTGACCCCATGCGCCCACTAACGTAATTTTTTTCGCGAGGTAAGTTTTGTCAGGTATATCTTTTGAAATGTCGACATTTTGTAATATTTTCGAATGATTTCAAGAGAAAATAAATACTACGTATGTGTACATTCTTGTTTTGAGTAAATAGTGTAGCTTTTCTACTCTACTCTGAATAACGGTTCTTATTTTTTTACTTTTATATAAAGACTGTTCGTCAGTATAATAAAAAGGAATTGTTATTTTATTTTTGTGTTAACTTAAAGAAAAGTTATTTGTTTTTCAGTTTTTGTTGAAGCAATAAGATTTACTTATCGAACTGCAATATTTTTGTCTTTGAATATTCTGTGATTAACTTAAATTTCTAGAAAATAATAGGGATCGCTGCTGACCCCATACTCCGACCAGGGGCGGATTTCCCTATAGGCCGAGTAGGCCCGGGCCTAGGGCGGCAGATTTAGGGGGCGGGGATTTTTTCTTGTAGTTGTGGGTATTTCATTACATTTTTATACTTTTTCGTTTTTTTAAATAAAATAATTCGTTGGAAAGTGTTATTTTTAATTCTACTCCATTTTTTTTCAAATCTACTCCGATTTATGAGGCAGCCTACTCCTATAATTCTAGCCTGGGGTCCCTTCACTGGATATAGATCATTCAATTTTTCGTGTTTTACAGGGAGTAGGGGGCGGCAATCTTCCATAGGCCTAGGGCGGCCAAGTGATCAAATCCGCCCCTGACTCCGACTTGTGTAATTTTGCTAGTGCGCCTATTTAAGAGCTAAGAATTAAACAATTCAAGCGGAAATAATAACGAGTTCGAAAACATAAGAGAACAATTAAAAGACTGGTATGCAAAGTTGGCTCTCCGCGCGAGCGCATGAAAGCACTGCTGATAATATTTAATTAGAAGGATTTAAATATCTGGAAAAGTAAGAGAACTTTGTTTAAAAAAACTCTCGAATTTTGCCAAGAATATTAGTACTCGACTAGTACTTTTAGTTCGGATTAATGATGAAAAAATGAAGTTTAAACAGCTTTTATGCATGCTACTAATTAGATGACGAGGCATTTGGCTATTTAAGTACTACGTTATCCAGTACTCACTTACCACCTTTGTATGGGGGTGGTCACGGCAAGCTGCATGTAGCTTATATAAAATTATAAAACAGCTAGTTTTGGACGAGAGTCAAAGAAGCTTCCACCATTATTTGGAAATTTCACCTGACCTCCTGCCCAGATCAAATATCTATACCCACAACTCAAGTGTTTGGACCAGCACCTAATCAAAAGTTCACTATTACACATTGCTTGATGACCGTACTTTTCGAAAAAAAAGCTTTGCAGGGTACCAATGTTATCCGAGCTGAGCGGTTAGTTGTATATATGCAGCATTAATGTAGACTTCTGTCAAAACCCTCGAGAATACTTCACAAGCCATGAAATAGACTCCCTCCCTACCACATGCGAGGCCCAACGGAGTCCTTACATTCTAAAATATTTGCAGTGTTCTTATGTAAAACTGACAAAATTTTCAAATTTTCAAAACTTTCCGTCATAAACCACAATTCATACGGAAAAATGGTGTTCTGATAATCTTAAGATTTCTTTGTTATCTTCCGAACAGTAATAAAATTTTCATATCTTTCCTAACAAAATTATTTAAAAAAATTTATCTTAACCAAATGACTACGATTCCTCAAACAAAAATTCTCAGCTGAGTAATCATTGTAATGTCGCTGTGCCGTCATGGGTTGCCGTGGGCTAATGATATCGAATGTAGCTGCCTACAGATTCGGACTCCGGCTGCACGTACACACATGCAATTATCACTGAGCTGAGAGGTATTGAGCGTAAAATGGTAAGGTTATTTTGTAATCAAAACTACTTTATTATTTTGTTCAGTAAGGTATATAGAAAGCGTAATCTTTTGGAAGATAAGGAATCAAGCTTTAAATTACTAGACCACTATTTTCCTTTATGGATAGTAGTTTAGTCTCTATGGCATATATAAAGGCAATGTTTAGCATTTTTCCATAAGTATCAATATAGAATATTTTAGAAAACGGACTCCGAACGCACACATATAGATTTCTGTTTCATGGCTTGGGAAGTATTCTCAAGGGTTTTGCTTCTGTACATCACGGTATGCAGTATCTTATTTGGTTATCACAGTATGCTTAGATTGAATAGGACGTCATGACACCCACTTATAGTCCTCATGCAGGCCGTGGACTGCAGGCCAAAGGCTTGCCGGCTGATTTCCACCATACACTTACAGGCCTCCTGCATATCCAGGCCTGCAAATCGAGGCCTGCAGTCCAACGAAGCTGATAAGTAACTGACAGCGTGTGTTGCAGTAACGTCTCCCCGGCCATCGTCGCCTGAAGCTTATGTTTCCATCGTAAATATTTTATCCAGCATACAAATGGAAATGGAGGATTTTGTTATCGGCTTTATTAATATTTATCGTAATAATAAGGTGTTATGGCAAATCAAATCAAAATCCAGTAATCCTTTTTCAAAGCATTGTAAATGCATTTATATGTCGCCGGTATAATGGTTCTCAAAGCCTTCGGCAATATAATCGTCGAGAAATTCAAGTCTTCGAAGCTACTCCTACAAACATCAAGGTTGCGATTCCCTTTTCTTCGCTTATAGCACGACTTAATCTAGTATTCTTCCTTGCTTGAAATCTATTGGGTATTCCAAGTTTGTCAAAATGAATTGAACACCCATAATACTAAAAGTCCGTCTGTCTATCTGTGCGCATGATAACTACTCCAGAATGCATGTACTTAGAGAGCTGAATTCTGCACACCGGCTTTAAAAGAAAAACCAATTTAAGTTCGAAAATGGAACAAATCGGGTATCTGCTTCGTGGGGTTGCCATACAAAAATTTCTTTTTTCTCTATATTTTTGATCACTTCCTAATAACGCGTCAACGTAGTGAGCTGAAAGTTAATATACTGCTTGTGTACAAAAATAGTAAATATAGTTTCAGAAATGGGCAACTCCTTCTTGGTGTTGCCATATAAAAATTTAGGATTCTTACGTATACTGTGAACACAGTCAGTCCCTAGACGTATTTGTAGTACTGACAACTTCTTCAGAATTTGAAATCGTATGAAATTGGTTATAACAATTTTTACTATCCGATAAACCGTTCTAGAAATATAACCGCAAAATCACTTCAAAAATCAAAATTGCATAGATAGGTGACCGCCCATATGAAATTACATACGGGTATTCAACTAGGGTATTATTTATAATTGGTCTTAGAGAAATTAAAGCTTTTTATACTCTAAAGGCAGAATAACATCCAAGCAAGCCTCACGCCTGGCCTCTCTCAGGCTTCCTCACAGCTCGCCTCAAGACTTGCCTCAGAGAATAGAAAACAAAATGATACCACCGGGAACGCTGCTGTAATTTTGATAGTAAATATATCTATTGACAGAAGTAGGCCTGAGAGAGAAAAATTTGCAACATTGAGCAAAGCGCACTTTGCGGGTAGGCCTTGAGGCTAGCTGCTGGCTCGATTTTGTGTTGCATCATTTAAAAAGCCGTGTTGGAAATTTTGACAACTCCGGGAGGAACCCTCGAGGCCTGGATGTGTTTCTGCCATAATGGATTGCACTCCTGCATAAAATTAAAAGTTATTTAGAATTTTGCATGTCCGTCTGTCCGTCCGTCCGTCTGCCCGTCCGTCTGTCGGCCCGTCTGTCCGTCGTCACGATAACTCGAGAACGCGTGACTTAGAGATCTGACATTTTTCACACGGGCTTAAAAAAAAGGAAAAGTAAGTTCGAAAATGGAACAAATCGGATAAATCCTTCGTAGGGTTTGCCATACAAACGCGTCAACGTAGAGCGTTGAAATTTTTTACATAGTATTTTCATAAAAATGGTAAATATAATTTCAAAAACGGACTAAAGCGGGCTACCCTTTCTTGGTGTGGCCATATAAAAATTTTGGATTTTTACGTATCCTGTGAAAACGATCAGTCCTATACGATTTTAATATACACGGAAAAGCATATGAAGTCCTATAAAATTGGTTATGATCATTTTTGCTGTCGACGAACCGTTATACAGATATATTCAAAGACCACTTCAAAAATCGAACTTGCACAGATGGGTCACCATATGAAATTACAAACAAGCATTCATCTAGGGTATAATAAGAATTGGTCTTAAACCAATTCCAGCTTTTTACTTGTTTAACTTGTTTTTAATGTAAGGTTTAACCAGCTTCAGTAAAATTTGAAAGCACCGGTGTTCCATACGAGCAACATACTTCAAATCATCCATGCTACTGCTTCTTAACATTTACACAAGCATCGTATGCGAATATTTCTCGCATTCCAGAAGCCAATTTTTCGTCCAAAAACTTTTTTTAATTTTTGTTTTAATAAAAACAATATAATATACAAAATTACAGCTTCTTTTTCCCTCCAACAGCCATTTTATCGCTTTGATAATGAAGTTGAACTGCCAGGCGAATTGATAGTGTGCGGCAAAATTGTCGGATAAACTGAATAATGTGTCGCCTACATCAGTTCTCACCTGCAGTCCAGATATAACTGTGCACGGCCTGCAGGCGGACTGTAAATGATTGGGTACCATTAGCCTTATGTTTGCTTACCTCTGACCAATCATATAGGCATAAAATATGGCAGAATGTCTAAAGCAATATCACAGAATATTTATTGGGTATAAAACATCAGAGATCGTATTTTGCAAAACTTAAAATTATAATTGATAAATAAATAAGGGACAAATACGAATCACTCTGGAGTAAGATGGTGTATAAAGGACCAACTATCTTCAGAGGTGAATTAGGTGATAAATTTGCGGAGGTGAACACATATACTAAATGTGATGAAATCAGCCTGCGATAGGTCGTCCGCAACCTTAATAATCCTGGTAATATGGCTCTAGTCTGCTGCTCAGAGCCATAAAAGACATGGTAATGAGTGATTTCTTAGACGTATACTTCAGTCGTTTTAGCGCCATGACTACATCCTTAGGCATCACTTCTCTGGTCCATACCATAATTAGTAGGACATCGCCTGAGTTAGCACCATATTCGCTTTTTAATTCTTGGAGCAAAGGAATTTATGTATTTCTAGACCTGATCCAACCATTCTCTACTGAGATAATCTCCATGCTCGTGTCGGACAGTTATGTTGAATACGATGACCTTTTCCCAATTTTTAATAACCAGATCAGGCGAGAAATATTCGCCAGATTCCAGCTGTATACGGTGCTTCTCGCTTATTAAGCAGCTAGTATCTCCAGTTCTGATTTCGTTTGGTAAGAACTCTCTAATATATTTATGCCTACTGACAATATTGACTAGAGTCTCCGGAAGGCCCTATACTTCCAGCGCATTTGGTCAGCCACAGCATGGCATCTTGCAATGTTGACTCTATAATTGGCAACGTTTGCTTAATTTTTAAAACTGTAATAAATCCTGAAACTCCTTCGCCCAATTAATGCTTTCATCTTGTCGAATGTCTTCGCTATTAATATGATAACATCAGCAACGAGAGTGACCTAATGCTGATGGAATCACTAATAGTGAAGATCGATGTGTCATTCCTTCAATGCATACAATAAAGACTCAAAGGCCAAATTTAGTATGGGGGGGGGGGGGGGGAAATGCCCCCAATTAGCAAACTCTCCAGAGAAAGACTCTTACAAATTGCAAAAGTATCTCATAAAAACCTCTTAACACTCTTGGATAGTCTCATAACATAATTCTTATAATAAGATTTAAATATGTCTCATAGTACTATTATTATGAGAGATTAATGCTACTAGAACTTTTAAAACTTTTACTCTTATATTAAGATCATCTTTCTAATCTTGTTTTGAGTGCCAGAAAACTTATATTCTTATTGAGTATTATGAGTATTATGAGAGATTAATGCTACTAGAACTTTTAAAACTTTTACTCTTATATTAAGATCATCTTTCTAATCTTGTTTTGAGTGCCAGAAAACTTATATTCTTATTGAGTATTTTTTATGAAATGTTAACTCTCAAAGAGATATACTCTCAAAAAATGTACTTATGAGTACTTAAGTAAGTATTATGATACTTATATGAAAGCTATTGTAAGAGTTCAAGTATAATACAACTCATAAAGATGCTTCTATGAGTGATAAAATATTAAAACACCTATATGAACACTGTTACTAATGCAAAAGGATTGTTATTCTCATTAAAATTACCATAGACGTCACTCATTCATCAATTTCGGTATTGATTTGTCAAAATGGATTGGAAGAAAGTTAAAGATCTACTAATCTTCGAAGGAAAATAAATAAAATTTATCTTGAATTCAATAAGAATGTTGCAGTAAAAAAACAGTTTCTGTGAATTTTAAAAGTTATCCCAATAATACTACGCAGTGTTCGGGAGTTTTACCTAAAGGTAAATATTAACTATTTTATATGATGATGTACATTCAAAATGTATTTCTCCAGAATATGACAGCAACATTCCTATTCAAAACATCTCTAATAAAGGTCACGATGCTGCGATTTCTGCTGACAACATTATAATACTATCCACCCTTCGGTGTCACTGTTATCCTCCATTAATTTAATTTTTCCTTCAGCAGCTTCAAAACTTATTAATTTCTCTATTTTCTTGGTGCTAGGCTGGGTCGTCCACTTTGTGTCTGGCTATGAGTTCGCATCTCTTAGCAATTTTTGGATTGAGATTTTTTTTGGAATTTGGCCAATACAGAGTCCCCATTTTCTCCCAAGCGTAAGGCAGAGCAGTAAGACATTCTTCCCATGTTCAATCGTTTGAACTACTTTAAATGACATTCTGAAAATTTAAATAGTTATAATGCGCTGTAAAACGTCAGAAAAAAGTTTACTTCATTACCTTATTTCAAACTTCTAATATTTCATGCGCAATTATCTGTCTTTCGATGTCAATTCTAGTGTGAAACGTTCATAATAGAGGCTCAGGCTCCATGTTTATTGTGAGAGTAGTAATCGCATAACAAGAGTTAAAATTTTCATATTAAAACTTTAGTTCTTATAACATGTATCATAAATAGAATAGCACTCTTATATGGAGAAAAAAAAAAGTTTAGAACACTTGTAAGGAAAGTTAAAATTCTTATAACAAGAATTTTATTCTCGTAAGAAAACTTAGTCAAAAGCGGCCATATTTTCTTTTGATATGGAGGTTTTAGGGAAAACATAATTCCATAAATGTAGCTAATTTACGCAATTTAGTTTTTATAAAATACAAAAAATTACGTTTTATAGAAAATAAAGTGTTTTATATGAATTTAAACTAAATCATGGAGCAGTACTGAAGTTTTAATTTTCTCCCATATTATAAACCAATTCATATAAAATTTTAGATTTTGATTAATTATGAGGCGCCTTGCTGTTTTTCGAAGTGAAATGTCTATTATTACCAATAAAATTTCAATCCCCATAAAATTTTGGTGTATATATGCGAAAAAATTATTTTCATTATTTTCTAAAGTCCATAAATACATACTTGTATTAAATTTTTTATCTAAAAAATGTAATATACCAATTTTCTAATAAATTAACTCTCATGAAGCTTCCTTTACTCTACAAAAATTAGATCGCCGAGAGGTATTCTCTATATATACAGCTCTCTTTCTAAAAGTTCTGGTAAGGAAAGTGTAGCTCTTATAATAAGATTATACTAATTATAATGATACCCTTATGAGAGTACTTAAATACTCTCATTAAAATTCAAATAGTGTTCTTATGAAACTTACTTAACTCTTACACAAAGGGCTAACGTATTTTTATAAGAGAAAAATAACTCGCATAAGTGCGCCATTTAATTCTGATAACACATTCATAAAGCACTCGTAGAACTCTTCAAGGCTGAAAAAACAAGGGCACTCAAGTGCATATATCCTCTCATAAGACGCTTGTAGACCTTTATGAGATGAAAATTGTTAGTTGGGCCTGGTCGCCCTTGTTTAATATCCCCACGGAGTGGAAACATCAAGGACTCGTCACCGATTATAGGTGTGTGTTATTGTCATTCCTGTATGAGTGCATGATGATACTCATGACAGGAAGTCAGACACCATTATTAATCATCGCTTGTTTAATAGCCTCATGGGGCAGGGTGTCAAGTGCCTTGGAGATGTCTATCTGCATGAGAGCCATTTATGCTTTGTTCTTAGGAAGGCTTATGATGTCTCTGAGTATTCGGACGTTATTGAAACATCACGACTCTTTTGTAATTCCCTCCTATTTACGATTTAAGGAGATGCTCTGCCGAAACGTCCTTCCAAAATACCCCAGTAAAACCGGCTTCATAAGCCGTCGATCGTTATGGGTCGATTATTTCCTACAATACTGACATCCTTGCCGTCCTTCATAATGGGTCTCATTTGGGTATCTTTCCGTTTGGATGACAGATACTCCATCACCATAGAGAGGTGGAGAGGAGATAGTAGGATCAACTCTGTGAGCTTGCCCCTCATCACTACCAGCGGTGATGTTATTTCTAAGATGCCGTTTGAACCTCTCTAGCACTAATGGCGCACAGGAGTTGATCCTCACTTATAAGCTGGCGAAAACTTTTTCATTATCAATATTAAAGACTTCTTTTCCTTTCCTTGCTATAATAGAGGCTTTCTGTTATTCCATTTTTATTATATAGCTCCTGAGTGATCCCAAATAAATGTGTACGTCGGGCTCTTCATTGATGAATGTTTTAGCAATGCAAACTCTGCCACTAACAAGGAGGTCGTCATCGACATCATTGACACAGGCTGCAATTGGCTTAGGAGATGACGAATGATAAGGACGCCGGAAGCAGTCTGGTCCCAACTACCTCTGGTTATAACATCAGCACTAGTGAGTCAGATAGTGGTGTTGTCACAACAACCTCTGTCAATAGTTCCGGAGAACACACAGTCCGCATGCCTTTCTCCAGCAGAATTTGCGCTATCTGTGCCAATTCGATTCGAGGAAACGTCCTCCATGTGAATACTATACATGAAATTGAACACAGTAGTCTCACGGCACTGCTGACATAGCTTACAAGTGTGCTCAGTATCATAAAGTATTCCCAAGAAAGCACAGCTTAGCCGTTCAAACGGCCTTCTGCAGAAATATACTGCCCTCGAATCTTGGTTTCCCATGTGCATCATATGACAGTTCATTGCTACAACAATTGGCCTCGGTCTACAGCCTAAATCGATGATCTACTAGTGGCTCTCGCCTTCGCGTCTTTACAGACGTTGAAATAACTTCTGGTATGTATGTTTGCATGCATTCGGCAACACATGATGGGAAGCTAGGGGCACGGGGAGGTACGGGCAGTGTGTATGGCAAGGAACCTGTTTTTTTTTAGTTATCAGAACTGATTAGATCTCATTTTGGTTTGGGGAGTTGGATAAAATAGGTACATATATATATACTGCCGTAACAATAAATTAAGTATTTTTTTTTAATTGAAAAACAACCTAAAAACTGTCAGATGTGTTGTTTACATAATTTTGCTGAGGGCGATATGCTCATTTTGATAAAAATTTATTCGAGGTTCAGAAATTGAATCAAGATTGAAGGATGATTCAAATATGGGAGGAAGAAACTGTCCACGGGGAGGTACATACATACATATATATACTGCCGTATCAAGAAATTAATATTATTTCTTGTAAAGAAAAAAATCGTAATAATAATTAAAAAATTCGGAACAATTGGAAAAAATTGGAAAAAATGATAGTAATTGAAAAATATTCGGAACAATTAAAAAAAAAAATCAGAAAATTAAAAAAAAATCGCAATGAAAAAAATTCGGAACAATTGGAAAAAAATTTGGAATTTCGGAAAAATTGGAATATTTTGGAAAATTATTCGGAAAATTTGGAAAAAAATCGGAAAAATTGGAAAAATCAGGAAAACTTGGAAAGAACAGTAATAATTGAAAAAATTCGGCACAACTGGAAAAAAATTCGGAAGATTGAGAAAAACGTTCGAAACAATTAGAAAAAATTCTGAAAAATTGGAAAATTATTCGAAAAAATTGGAAAATCGTAATAATTGAAAAAAACGTTCGGAACAATTGGAAAAAATTGATATTGGAGCACATGCCAGTAAGGAAGATGCCAATGTCTTCTTGGGTAGAAACATGGAAAAAGGCATTCTGAAAGACGAGATGACTTTTCCGGAGGACATGTTCATTTGAAATAAGAGGATCCCATAGTACTTTGTTGGAAATGATGCTTTTCTGTTGTGCAGACGTATCATAAAGCCATATGGGCCAAGAAAACAAAGGCGTTTAACCAATCAAGAACGATTTTTTAATTACCGTGTGAGTAGAGCGATGAGAGATCATTCGGTATTCTATGCTAAAAATTCCTGTGCCTGGCCAGAACGATATGCTGTATTGCAGATCATGCCAGGAAAATAATGCTGCATATTGTTATTTGCATAATTATCTATTGTACAAGCAAGGAAGTTACTTCCCATGGAGCTATGCAGATTATTACGGTGACGATGGCAACCTCATCGAGGGGGAATGGGGCTCAAAAACATTCCGAGTGATCCATTATTTGCTGCCAATATTACATCAGCTAATGCTGGTCGTCAAAATAAAATGTGGAAAGAAAGGCGGGATCATCCAAAAGAGTATATCAATTCGGTCTGTGGTTCTTTATCATGGCAATGACGAACGATTATTTTGGACGTTTGAAATAAAAACTGAGTTTAGTAAAACCTGTTCAAAGGTGAGCCTTGTGAATATAATATTCAGTTCCTTCACTTTTTCCTCTGGAAGCTTTTGTAGCATACTATTTATATTGGCCATCAACCTCATATATTTCAGTGGCGGTTGCGCTGGAACAGATGTTATCTCATTGCGCAAATCCAAAGATTCAGCACTACTGACCGCTTGTAGCAAGATCATCTTTAAATTTATAAGCTTGCTGCGTTGGCTTGACTGCAAGTTAAAACAAAATATTAAAATAAATTGCTTCTTAACTCAAGAACATACATAACAATAATTGTTGGCACTTTCACCGGAAGTGTCTGCACTCACTAGGTGCTCTGTGGGAGTCTTGCTTACCAAGAGAGTGGTTTAAGTTCTGAAATTAACTTTGTCAATATTTAAGCAAATATGAATGAGTAGCATGAACTTATTCTCTCGTGGAAGGCTCTAACAACCATGTGCATTCCGTAAAATACCCCGCCACAGCATTTTCGTTAATAATTTGTTGATCAACATCATCGAAAAAATCTGAATCAGCAGCGCTTCCTTATTTCTTAGTGTCTTTAGCACGGGTGTGATAAAAATAAGTAACTCCTTAGTTACTTGTTTCAATCATTTCTTTAGCAATGTAACTCCATGCACATGACACTTGAATCTCGAATCTTGACTCTTGAATCTCGAACCTGGTCTCTCGAATGTCGAATTTCGATTCTTGAACCTCGATTCTCGTCTTTCGACTCTAGCATCTCGACTCTTGAATTTCGACTCTTGAATGTCGACTCTTATATCTCTACTCTCGAATCTCTAATCTAAAATCTCGAAACTTGATACTCGACTCTTGAACCTCGACTCTCAAATTTCGACTCGAATATCGACTCTCGAATCTCGACTCTCAAATCTCGATTCTTAACTCTCGAATATTGACTCTCGAACCTCGACTCTCAAAACTCTACTCTCGAATTTCCACTCATATCACACGGGCCAAATTGCACAACCCCAAGGGTGGTAGTTACCACCCCCACCCCATCACGCAAGATAATTTTACCCTAACTGAAAGCTTCCGGTTCACTCATACTAAATTATAAAATCCCATGTAAATCCATCCACGTTTACTACCTAGAAACTCTCTCGTCACGAATGGCACTCTCAGGAGCTCAGACACAGGTCTGTAGGTTGATAGAAACTTATTAAAAAAGGCTTAAATTTGTTCAGATCATGTTATGGTATTCTTTTAAATATTGCCATGAGTAAAATCCGCTTAAAAGAAGGTGCAGTGACATTACAAAATGTTTTAATTCCATGCCAAAGTTCTGTCAGAGACAATTGAAGTGAAGGAAGAGAACTGCTGCTGTTCAACTTGCGTATGTACATAGATTATGAAATAAATGGTGTTTCCATTAATCCCTGGTTGCAGCAAGATTCTGGATATAGATATGCAAGTGATATCTCATGCGCAACTGATTTTTATGGCGTTAATGTCAACCTAGTTTTACATTAGGCATTCTGAAACTATGCACTAAAGAAAACGCACTTAACGAAATAACGAGATAATGCAAATGCAAGTTGAGCCACGACGAGTAAAAATTCGAAATACAAAACTCATCAAACGCCCAGAAGAAGGTCAGTTCGAAAGGTATAATATTGAGGCAATACCCACTTCAGGGCAACTGAGAAGACTGACTCAACCGAACAAAAATTTAAAGTGGAACTGTAAGGACATTTCGCTCGAAATTTCATTATACTCAGCTAGACCTCAGTTTTCCCATTTGGTAAGGAAAACACATTTTCCTCTGCCAAGCGCATCCACATTAAAGAGATGGATATCCAAATTTAAATCACACCCAGTATTTTTATTTTATTTTTTGACGAAATGAAGGTGAACTAATGTTACGGTTTCTACAAGGCAAATAACGTTGCTCTAAAGCCTGAGAAATACGCTCAAGTGGCCGCTATGACTTCCACGATCTTAAGTCCTATGATCGACCAGTTGAAGGAAATATCTTGCAATGAAGTTGCCATAGCCTTTGATATAAGACCTACTAACATATCCTCGTGGAGCGAGCTAATTTTAAATTAGCACAAGCCCTTTTATAGCAAGTCAGCATATTCAAGTGAACAGATTTTCTTTTTACGAAGTTGATAAGAAATCATTTTTCTTGACACGGGATTTATTCTGGATGGTAAAGTAATTGATTCAGAACCAATTAAGGAAATTCTTACGTTTGAAACATCAGATTTGAAAACATGTCATAAGTTGACACATGGGCACATATAAAACAGCAGCAGAAGCAGCACCCCAGAGGGCAAAATTAGCGACCCACTTGTTTTTCCATCGTGTAAGCCAACTTTCCTCAGTTCATAGCGATCGTATCCTTTAACATTTGTTACCTCATATGCACCAAAATTTTCTGGGTACAGCTTTAGACCATACTGTATTCTGCGACTGGCGACCAGGTCGCAAAAGTTATACTGGTGTGTTGACTTTCTTCTTTTATCGTATCCTGTTTTATTTTCTTGCTAGACTGTAATAATTTGCTCCATGACTTCTTTTTGGATCTTGCTTCTATTCCGGCTGAATTCATTTGCCAGTTCCTCTTCCAGTACTTGCAGAAGCTCCATATCTTCACTATTTCTCATGGGGACACCTGTTAACAGTTCAAAAGGCGTCCGGCCTGTACTTCGCGATATTGTAGAGTTCAAAACACGCTGAAGAGCAGAAACATTTTTGTATCACTTTGGTGGATCGTCGATAGACATCTTCTTCAGGATTTATATTATCGTTCTATTCATGCGCTCGACCTGACCATTTTCTCTTGGAACGCCTGTTGTTTTCAAGCAGTGCGCTATACTCCTCTATTCGCAGTACTGTTTGAAAGCTTCGGAACCTTTATCCGCAATTATGCACCGAGGGTTGCCGAAAACTTCGCTCTGCACTTCTAACTTTCTAACTACTTCATCAGCCGTTGTACTTCTCACAGGATGCAACCAGGTCAATTTCGTAAAGCATCTACAACTACGAAAAGGTAGGTTTATGACTTGGCAGTTGGCGTAAGCTTTCCTTGATGATCTAGGTGGTATGTGTCCAGTGGAGTGTCTGACTTTTCGATTTGTCGTAACAGTCCTTCTTGCTTTCCTTGCTTCTTTGCGGCTGGTATACAGGCTATGATACGACCTTGTTTACTACTTTACTTAAGTTTGGGATGAAACAATCTTGTTGTATAGTAGCAATTAGTTTGCGACCGTTTATATGTCCTTTTTCATGAACTGCGCGCACAACTTCCCTTGGCATGACTTTAGGAACTACTAAAACATATCTTCCTTCGACGAATTTGTATAACTTTCCACTCCTTGTTGTGAAATTTTGATGGTCCTTACTTTCTAGTATTTCTACAATTCACTGACAGTTTTCAACTTCACTTTGCGTCTTCTGTATTCGTCGTAGTATACCATCTTCAATTATCAAAACTGCAGAGCACCTGCAGAGGGCATCCACATGATGCATAGTCCTTCCGGGTCGGAGATGCACAGTGCAATCATACTCCCCTAACTCGAGCGTCTATCTTTAAACACGAGAACTAAGCTATGATATTTTCATGGTGTATTGAAATGCTTGGCAGTTGGTGAAGATTTAAAATTTTAATCCAAGAAGATACGGTCTTAGTTTTTGCAAAGTCTTTATATATTGTTGTACAACGTCGTGAAAGCCTCAAACTGGTATTTGCCGAAAACAAACCCTTCCAATTTCTTCGTCAAATCGGTTAGAGATTTTGATATGATAGCGTATCCTGCGATAGACTTCCAGAAGAATCCAGTTAAGCCTAAAAAGGACATGACTTCTTTGACATCTTTAGGAACTGGACACTCCTTGACACTTTAAATTTGTAGGGCGATGGCTCTATAATTCCGTTTCCTATTAAATGTCAAAGAAATTCTAAATTTGTCTTGAGGAACTTACATTTTTTCCAATTAATTATCATTGCGGTTTTGCTCACAACAACGAGAGTAATTTCAAGTCTTTCTAGATTTTCGGCTTCGCTTCAAGCTGGTATTATAAGATCCTCCATGTAAGCTCATACGATTCTACGTTGAATCAGTTCGTGGAATACCGACTTTACAAATCGTTGGAAAATGGATGACGTATTACGAATGAAGTATATTTCCTGCTTCCCTCCTTTACATCAATATGCAAAAACCCATTCTTTAAATCAAGTGTCGAGAGCACCTTTGCATCATGCAGGTTCTCTATTATATCTTCAATCACTGGCAGCGGGTATCTGTTACGTATGGTCTTACTATTTATTTATTATTCTTTTTTCCCAATACGACGGGGCTGGCATAATCCGATTTACTTGGCTTGATTATCCCCTCTTGTATCCATTCGCTTATCTGTGCATTGATAAACTCCTTTTCTTTGGGCGCGAAGATGTCTTCTTATATATGGGGATTTCGTCCTATTATAAAATTTTCATTTGCAGTGATGAGCTCTCAATTCTTGTGAATTTGTAATTTTCGATCATTTCTGTTATCTTTGACCGAAATTTATCATCTTAAATATCTTGAACGAATTGTAAAACTTCGTCTTCATATGTGTTTACTAAATTGATTCCCAGAAAACTATTTGCTTCATTTTCTGACGATGCTATGAAGATCCTAACATGACCATTTTCAACTATCAGGGTCGCGTACTTCAGAAGATCTTTTCCAGTTAAAATATCTTCAGGAATACAGTCGTCGAGAACTACTTGGCACGTTATATCAAGAATGTCGGAATCGATATCCATTTTTACTGACGTGGAACCTAAGCTTCTTTTGAAACTTTCTCCAAATCCAGTGAGTATTACGCCGGGTTCTTGGCATTTGCAACTTTTTGTTTTAGTTTGCACTAACTTTCTAATTAAGGTGATGTCGCTATCCGTATCAACAAAAGCAAGATAATCTTTTCCTCACAAGCAAGCCTTTATCACTGGGTCTGGCGATAAAATTCGATTGACTTTGGATATGGCCAAATTCACCACATTTAAAACAACGCACGCCTTTCACCCTATTGGGGCACTCTTTACTAACGTGTGAGAATGCTCCACAGCTTAAGCACCTCATTGCTGTCTGTTTTTAGCCCCTATCACTGGAGAAAGCTCTAACACCGTTTACCTGAACCTTTTTCTTTTCTTTGCTATGCTCGCTCTTAACTTTCTGATCTGCTTTGAGTTTTCCTTTTAGCTCATTTAGGTATTTGGCTTCTTATAAAATGGGCTTGTTTGCTGCGTCATCTGCAATACCATCGACGATATAGAAAATTAAATAGTGCATATCAACTTGTCCTGTTATTTTTATCATTCGTTTGCTGAAGAGCTGTCGGTCATTCCTGCATACATTATAATATAATGCAATTATTAAAATTTGAGACATGATCATATCTTCGGAAATTATAAATGTCGTAAATACCTGATGTTACTCAGAACTTTACGAAAAGTCTAGGTAGTTCATGAAATGTAGGTAGATAGTGTAACAGTTTTCGCTTAACGACTTTTTACACTAAGTGTCTGGAATTTTTAATCACTTGCGAGACACCCATACACACACATGCATGCGACACAGCCACAGACACATGCGGTGTTTGTGTTCAATATTAACGTTCAACAGCCACATAGTATTAACTACAGGAGGAGGTATATCGTCTGGTCAGCATGTAGAAACAATTATTAGCTGAAATTCACTACCCTTACTAAAGCTCTTTTCTGTT